>VMDO01026614.1:0-26464 GCA_007922755.1 Pedetes capensis | reverse complement strand
TTTTTTTTTTTTTTATCTTAAGTCAGGGCCTTACTAAGTTATGTAGGCTGCCTCTGGCCTCAAACTGGTGATCCTTCTTCCTCAGCCTCTCAAGTTGCTGGGATTACAGGCACATGCCACTGTTCCCTGCCATCCATAAATTCGTTGACACTCCTCCCATTGAAAGGTGGCATCTCTGCGCTTCCTTTTGAGTCTGGGTGGGCTGGTGACTCACTGGTAACCCAAAGAACATGGTGAAGGGATGCCTTGTGACTTCCAGTGGAGGGTCAGAAAAGCCCATGGTGGCTGCCTTTTTTGGGAAACGTTTGCTTTTGCAGCCCTGAGGCTGCCATGTTGGGAGGAAACCCAGGCCACATGTGGAGGTCAGGTGTGCGTGTTCTGACCAATAGCTCTAGCTGAGGCCCCACCACAGCCAGCATCAACCAGCAGACCCAGGAGTGAAGAGGCGTCTAGATGAGCCCAGCCCCAGTCGTCTAGTCTCTCCCAGCCACGGAGTCTTTCTGACTGAGGCCCACGACATCACAGAGCAAAGATAAGCTGTCCCTGCTGTCCCATCTGAGTTCCCGACCCGCAGAATTGGTGAGTCTAATAAAATGGTTGTTCTATGCCTGTAAGTTTTGGGGTGGTTTATCACACAGTAATAGTAATCAGATGCCTGTAGTCCTAGCACTGTGGCATCTGATCCTGTTAGATCCCAGAAGCTAAGCAGGGTCGGACCTGGTTAGTACTTGGATGGGAGACTGTAGGCTTGGGAGAAGCACCCGGCAACCCACTCCCAAAAATCAATCTGCCATTGAAAATCCTATGAATAGCAGAGAAGCACTGATAATAGTGCTTCGCCTGTTGTGCGTAGGGTCTCTATAAGTCGGACAGCGACTCCACGGCATCTGACAATAACAAATAGTAACCAGAACACCTGTTCTCGAAGAGAGAGAGAGAGAGAGAGAGCGCGAGAGCGAGAGAGAGGAGAGAGAGAGAGAGAGAGAGAGAGAGAGAGAGAGAGAGAAAGAGAGAAGAGAGAGAGAAAAGGGTAAGCCCCAAATCTTGATTTAGCAGTTCCTAAGAAATCTGGTTCAGAGAGAAAAAGTCTCTCCTGTCTGAACACCCCACCCTCAGCCCAATTCCCCCGCCTGGGTTCCTTGAGGAAGATGAGGGGAGGCATGAGGGGAGGCGAGAGGACGTGAGAAAAGGTGAGGTGTGTAAGGTGTGTATGGGGGGGAGCAGGGAAAATGGCTCTGCGTGAGAAAGCTGCCCCCAGCAGGGCCCATGCAGGCAGAACTTACGGCACCTGGACGTGAGCGGCATTGGAGCCCAGCTGCAGCCACACATCCCACGCAGCTGTGTAGAACCGCAGGTGCCCCCCCCCCCGCCCCCGGCCCTCCCCGGCCCTGGCTACCTGACTGGCCACAGAGCCTGGGGTGGGGGGGATCCTCCCCTCTCCCCTCCCCCAGGTGCTGCCAGGGCCCGGGGTTGTCTACAGCCTTGGCTGCCAATTATAACCCACGCCCATCCATTTGCTGGATTGGATCTTTGGATTTTGTCATTTGCTATGCGGAGGTTTTCTTTCTGACTAATTTGTTTACCAGGTTTAATTCTTCAATCATGTTTTCATTTTAAGAGATTTCAGGGTAATTATGAACTTTGAATAAACCCATCTGAGGCTCTGAAGGGCTCCACGCGCAGCTCGGTCGGGCCCGCTGTGCCGCGGCTGCGCCGGAGGTTCGGGGTGAATGGGACCGCGCCGGCCGCCCCCAGCCCGGCTCCGGCGATTGAAAACAGCTGGGCTGCTAGGAGCCAAGGTCGGGAGCTGACAAAAAGCCCCAGCTGAAAACCACGCTGGGGCTTGGGAGGGATGGAAGCAAGCCGGGCCCGGAATGAGGCTGCAGAACCTGCGAGAACCCGCCCTCCCCCTCCGCCTCCCCGTGCTCCCTGGTGCAGGCGGCTCCCCCGGGCATCAGGCCCACAGGGCGGCCCCACTGCCGGGCCTTGGCAACCGAGTGTCGAGTGTCGAGGCAGGATGCAGGGCGTTCCTTGTTGGGGAGAGAAAATGGCTTCCCTCCACCTTTCTAGGTTCCTTAATTGGGCTACGTATTAAATTGACATAAAACAGATTAACAGGAGAAAAATCATTTTAATTATGTATGTACACGTGGGAGTCCCACAAAAATACAGACTCCAAAGGGCCAGATAGATGACTGAAGCGTATACAGCAATCCTGAGCCAGCGAAAGGAATAGGGGCTTGGGGCTTCTGGAAGGGGTGAAAACACATAATGAGCGGGGGAGGGGTGGACGTGCATGCTGAGTAAAGGTTTTGAAATTAAAACAAAAAAATTTTAAAGACTCTCCCCGTGTTGCCCAGGCTTGCTGTTAACTTCGGGCTCAAGTGATCCTCCTGCCTCAGCCTCCTAGGTAGCTGGGACTACAGGCAGTGACCGGGTCAGAGGTTGTCTTGTTAGGCAGATGAAAGTCTCTCAGGTAATAAAAGTTGAATAACTCTCTTCCTGATCCAGATATTTTCACTAATGAAAATTTCCCTTACAAAACAGGAATTTTGCAGAGCTATTCCTGCATCTGCCTGCAGCCGTAGCCCTGTGGCATCCGATCCCATCAGATCTCGAAAGCTAAGCAGGGTCAGGCCTGGTTAGTACTTGGATGGGAGACCACCTGGAAATAGCAGGTGCTGTAGGCTTGGGAGATGGACCGGCAACCCACTCCCAAAAATCAATCTGCAAACCCTATGAATGGCAGAGAAACACTGACAGTGTTTCGCCTGTTGTACCTAGGGCCGGTATGAGTCAAATACCGACTCCCACGGCACCCAACAACAACAACATTCCTGTGTCTGCCATTTCTCCAAATTGTGTTGTTGTTAGGTCCCATCGAGTTGTATCTGACTTACAGTGACCCTCATAGGGTTTTCAATGGCTGATTGTTTGGGAATTGCCGAGTCCTTCTCGTCCTTCTCCCATTTTTGCCGTGCTGAGAATCAAGCCCTGGCCCTCAAAGACTGCAGAGTGGTGCTCTACCAACTGAGCTAAATCCCAGCCCATTTCTCCAAATAACAAGCTGGAAATAATCAGTATTCCACAAAGGGAAATTTTGGGGTGGCACATTCTGGTTTCCTATAGTCAGTATTTGGGGTAGCATGTCCTGAGCCCCAACAGTGTACCTGGGAGAAGCCCAGGTGTTGAGGCCAGAGGCTGGCACGCTAGCCTCTGTGAACAGAAGGCCAGACACAGTTTCTGAGCCATGAGGAATGAAATAGAAATCTATGGAGGATGCCAACAATGCTGTTTCTGTTTGCAGCCTTGTCACAAAGGCTGAGACACAAGGAGGCGTTCTGTGAGCTGTATCACGTGGTACAGTTGTGAGGTAGTGGCGTGAGGCTGTGGAGCTGGGTCTCACGGTCATATCAGCAGGGTCCCTCTGGCAAGCTGGGGTGATGTGACACCCAACCAACTGACAGGTAGGAAATGTCACCCGCTCCCAGATGTCTTGACTCTGTCACCATTTCTCAACTAGTGTGTCTGGCTCCTGGGTGTGCTGAGATCTCTGTGTGAGGTATGAATGGTGTTCCAGGCTCAGCACCTTATCAACACCATGCAGGAGGGCTGCCTGCGCCCAGCATCTTATCAGCATCAACAAATTAGTGTTGCTTAATTTGCATCCCCATGCTAATTTACATGCAGCCAATCATAGCAAAGGTATGAAGAGCAAAATGACAAGGGAACCAATCACAGGGAAGGGAGTTCTCCACTGCAGAATTGAAGACCCCAGAGCTCCCAGAGCTGGATGGCACTGTTCCTACCACAGGGGATAGGCTGTGTGGGGACTCTGGACTTGCTGTGACAAGAATCCGGAAGTGGATCCCATTTAGAGTGACAAGCTAGGCAGCCCCTGGCCAGAGAGAAGGAATTGTCCGTACTGTCGTAGTTTGAATTCTCCCAGAGGCAAGCTTGAGACAAAGCAGCAGTAGCAGCAGGGGAACGTGTCAGGAAAGACAGGTGCCCTTTTCTAAGGGCACCCGGTCAAGCCAGGGACCTCTACGGGTGACTTATGGGCTGGACTGTGCACTCCGCTTCATTTGTTAAAGTTCTATCTCAGGACCTCAGAATGCAACTGCATTTGGAAACAAGGACCTTAAAGAGGTGATTGAATTAACACGAGGTCATGAGGGTGGGCCCTAATCCGCTGTGACTTGTGTCCTTATAAGAGGAGGAGGCTAGGACACAGACACATATAGAGGGAAGACCTTGTGAGGTCAGTGAGAAGGGTGGAGCCGAGCCAAGGACGAAGGCCTCAGAGGAAACCAATTCCGCTGAGACCTTGATCTTGCACTTCCGGCTTCCAGAATGGTGGGAAAACAAATGTGTGGTGTTTAAGCCCCCTAGGGGTGTGGTACTTTGTCATGACAACCCAAGCTGACTAGTACAGCAGGAAGACTCACTTCCTTTGGAGGCACCGTGTAAAACCCAGGCTTCCATGTGATGCCACCTGAGAGGCGAGGAGGCTGAGGTACTCATTCACCAGCTTGGTGGTGGTGTTAGGTGCTGTGGAGTTGTGTCTGACTCATAGTGACCCTCATAGGGTTTTCAATGGCTGATTGTTTCAGGATTGTCTTGGGAGTTTTGCCACGTCCTTCTTCCATGTTTATAGTGCTGGGAATCAAACTCTGGACCTCAGAGACTGCAGAGCAGCACTCTACTAACTGAGCTAAACCCCAGCCCCTCCACCAACTTGTGGCAGTCACTGATCGGGGGTTGTTCCCCAGGGAGCATTATTTCTCATACTTCCAGTCCCCCTCGAGTAGGCAAAGCAGATTCCATAACCAGTAGAAGTCCCCAGGCAAAGAAACAAAGGGGTTGCCACTTGGAAGTTGGGCCCAAAGGCACTAAATGGTAAGAGGGAGGGGATTTATGGCATCTGCTAGGGCAGACCTAAGAGCCACAGAATGGACTATCTTGGGGACCTACCTGGAGGCTAAGTGTACCTTTGCCTCTACACCAAAGGAACAGGCATGTGTGGGGTATGTATATGCATGTTGTTGTTAGGTGCCGTCGAGTCGGTATCCAATTCATAGTGACCCTCATAGGGTTTTCAGTGGCTGATTGTTTCGGGGTTGCCTTGGGAGTGGATTGCCAGGTCCTTCTCCCATTTTTGCGGTGGTGGGAATTGAACTTGGGACCTCGGAGACTGCAGCACAGCACTCTACCAACTGAGCTAAATCCCAGCCCATGTATATGCATAGGAAGATTTAGTCTAGATAGATTATAGACTTTCATATTGGCTAATCCTGTGTAATATTATATAACCCTACAATAAACATCATTTGCAAAAGTTACCTCTGGTCAGTTTCCACGCCAAAGCCAGTGGAGTGAATAGAACGCATACTACAATTCACTGTGGACTTGGTCTCCCTAGTGAGGCCCAAAGCACTCCCCAGCCTCTTGCTAGTTTTAGACCTGAGCAGTAGGCACAGTTAGGATGAGGGCCTTTTGAATCAACGTACTTGGTTTCAAGCAACTGAAGCCAACAATAGCTGACTTGGATGGGAAAGAGATTTCTGGAAAGCTGTGAGGTAGTCAGTCCATGGATTTGAGGGAAGGTAGCAGGGCTCACAGCCTGCAGCCATACCACTGTGGTGTCTGATCCCATCAGATCCCTGAAGCTAAGCAGGTTCGGGCCTGGTTAGTACTTGGATGGGAGACTGCTTGGGAATACCAGGTGCTGGAGGCTTAGGAGAAGGACCGGTAACCCACTCCCAAAAATCAATCTGCCTATGAATAGCAGAGAAGCACTAACAATACTGTTTTGCCTGTTGTACCTAGGGTCACTGTGAGTCAGACACTGACTCAATGGTACCTAACAACAACAACAATAGCAGGGATCACAGGGTTGGGGTTTAGCTCAGTAGGTAGAGTGCTGCTATGTGCACTCTGAGGCCCTGGGTTCAATCCCTGACACCACAAAAATGGAAGAAGGACCTGGCAGCCCACTCCTGAAACAATCCCGAAACAATCAGCTGCGGAAAACCCTATGAATAGCAGAGAAACTCTGACATAGTACCAGGCATGGCACAATGTTGGGAGTGTTTCATTCTGTTGTATATTGGGTCGCTATGAGTCAGACCTGACTCATGCCACCTAACAACATCAAGCAGGGCTCACAGCCAAGAACACTCTGGTGAGTAGATGGGGACAGGGGAGAGAGAGGGACTTGCGTTCTGTTCCAGCCTCTGTAGGACACTGTCACTGTTGTCCTTGTCTCTTGCCTCTTTTTGACTTTCCCTGGAGATTCAAAGTCTTGGTGGGGTTGGGGATGTGTGGAGGGGTTGGGCCTGAGTTTTTCTAAGCGGGAGGCAGGCCGTGTGTTCTCCCCAGTATTATCCAAACTAGGACATGACTCTCAAACAAGGAGATAACATTTGTCCACGGCACATGAACACATGGATGGGGACAAATCCTAGAAAGGGGGAGGTGTGACGGTGGATTTGTTCTGGTGAGTCCTGGCATATTTGCTCAGTCCCGCACCAGGTGAGCTGAGACAGTGGGTAGACTGGGCATCTGGTTGCATGGAATTGAGGGCCCCGGACCAAGGATCCCTGTGGACCTCACATGGTACCAGGACACAGAAGCAGGACAACGGAGGGATGCTGGGCATTTTTATCTACTACTGCTGGCAAACCACACCAAAATAGTGGCTTCAAACCCTGGCAGTCACTGATGTTGCTCAAGAATCTGGGGATTGACTTGTTGTTAGGTGCCATTGAGTCATGTCTGTCCGACTCATAGTGACCCTCATAGGGTTTTCAATGGCAGATTGTTTCAGGATTGCCTTGGGAGTGGATTGCCATGTCCTTCTCCCAGTTTTGCGGTGCTGGGAATTGAACTCAGGACCGCAGAGACTGTAGAGCGGCGCTCTACCAACTGAGCTAAATCCCACCCTGTGGATTGACTAGGCTTAGCCAAATGGTTCTCACAGGGGGACTGGGGTCTCTGGGTTGCAGTGACATGGAGTCATCTCAAAGGCTTCCTCACTCCCATGTCCGGCTCTTGGATTGGGATTACTCCAAAAGCTGGGGGTGGAGGCATCTGGAGCTCTTTGGGCCTCCCTCTTTTTTTTTTTTTTTCTTTGTGTGTGTGTGTGGTACTGGAAGTTGAACCCAGGACCTCACGCGTGCATACTTTGCAAGTGCTAGACCACTGAGCTGCCGCCTCCAGTCCATTTTATAACTTTTTTGAGATGGGGTTTCGCTAAATTATGCAGACTGCCTCTGGCCTCAAACCTGCGATCCTCCAGCCTCCGCCTGCGGAGCTGCTGGAATCACAGGCATGCGCCACTGCACCCCACTGGGCCTCCCTCTTTATCTCTCCACATGGCCCTCCCAATGTGGTGATTCCAGATAGCCAGGCTTCTTACACATCAGCTTAAGGGCTTCCAGGAAAGAGAACTAGGCAGAAACTATATCACCTTCTATGACCTCCTGTTGGAACATTTGATCAAGGACAGAAGGCCAGGAAGGGGAGGGGCACTGGACCCTCCCACCTCCCCCACCATGGTACTTGAGGGTTGAACCTGGGGCCTCCGTCCACACTTTGCAAGCGCTCTACCACTGGGCTGCCCTCCCAGCCCCTTTTTTATTTTTGCATTTTGAGTTAGAGTCTCACTAAATGACACAGGCTGCCTCCGGCTTCCAACTGGCCATCCTCCTGCCCCCGCCTCTTGAGTCGCGGGGATTACAGGCTTGCGCCACCCCACAGTGCTCCTCTCCACCCTTTTTGATAGGATTGTCACCGAATTTGCCATCACAGTGGGCTAGGAGATGGCAGCCAGCCATTTTACATGACTGTCTGACTGCACCAATTCATATTTTGGTCTCAATTTTCTGACTTGGCCGCTTGTTTCCCATGGCGCAGAAAGGCCAGGCCTCAAACTCCCACCAGCATGTTAGTAACTAAAATGTTTGTCCCTCGTGGGCTGGACCTGCCGACTCCAGCTAATCCCGCTCCATCATTATGCCAGGAGAGCTCATTCCAACTGAAATTTGACTATTGGTTTTTCATTTTGGTGCCATTTTTCAAGCTGATGGCTCTCCTGACTGACAATGAATTACCCAGGGTGCAAATTAAATACAATAGAATTGCTAATCAGGCCATTAGAATACGCAGACAGGAAGAAATCTACAAGTTGTTGGACCTGGGTGGGCTCTCTCCGCCTTTTGTATAGAATTTGTGTGACTTTGAATGGGCATGTGGATGGGACCAGTACAAATATTAAAAACAGACGCCTGCAGGCAGCCAGAGGGACCCAGCAAGGGGCTTCAAAGCCTGCCTTTCTCCACTGGTTCGGCTGCTTCCCCTCTGCAGGAAAAATCTTGTCTTCTAAATCCTCACATCCCTAGGGATTGCTGTCTAAGGTTCCACACAACCTTCCCGCGCAAGGAAATGTCGCGATTTAATTCTTAACCTCCAGACCCACAAGGAAGGCACCAAATATCTCACATAATGAGCAATGTCTTCGGATTTCCAAATTTAGAGGGAAGGTGAGAATGCACGAGTGGGTTTTCTCTGGTGTCTAATTCGAAGCAAAGATAGAAAGGCCTTATCCGTGGAAGACTTCCTGTCGCACATTCGGTGGCAGTTTGTGTTTTTTGGTTTCGTTAATCCCTGGAAACCGACTGAAAGGAAATAGACTCAGGAGCCACTTGGGGGGTGGGGGTGTGTGTGGGGGGGTCATGCCTGCCGCCAAATGCTGTTTCTGGAATTCAAGGAGGTGTTCAGCCTTCTGAGGTCTTGGCTAGGATGCTGTGCAGTACTGCGATTCGAGGAGGGGGTCGGCCGGAGACCCCCTGCTTATGAGGAGGGGGCACTTAGCCTGAATCACTCTCAGCAACCACTGACCGAGGCCTGCCAGTCACATCTAACTGCTTGAAGTGCTTGCACCATTTAATTGTCACAGCAGCCCTCTGAGGTGCAGATATCATCACCCCCATCTCATGAAGGTCAGTCTTGAGGTTAGGGGACTTTCCTGGGGTTACCTAACAAGTTAGCATAAGGGCTACACTTCTAAGATTGGTTTCCGCTGCCAGAGGCAGGGTTAAAAAAAAAACACAACTCCATTATAATAAGGCTTAGCCAAGGTAGATATTCTTTCTTACAAAAACAAAGTTTGGAGGTGAACAACCTAACTCTAATATAGTGACTCCATGCTCATCAAGCCACCCAGGTACCGTCTATCTTGTTACTCCATGTGGTAGTCGCTCTGATAAATATTTGAGAGAAATAAAAAAGAAAGAGGAAAGAGGAAAGATTAGCTGGGTTTGGTGGCTCATGCCTGTAATGCCAGCAACTCGAGAGGCGGAGGCAGGAGGATTACAGGTTTGAGGCCCGAGGCAGCCTGTGTAATTTGGCAAGATCTTGTGTCAAGAAAAATAAAAAATAAAAAAAGGTGCTGGGGATGCAGCTCAGTGGTAGAGCACGTGCAAAGTATGGATGAGTTCCTGGATTCAACTCCCAAGTACTACAAAAAGAGAAAGAGAGAGAGGGAGAAAGAGGGAGGGAGGGAGGGAGAGAGAGAGAGAGAGAGAGAGAGAGAGAGAGAGAGAGAGAGAGAGAGAGAAAGAGAGAGAGAAAGAAAGGGAGGAAAGTTTACCTTGGCTCACAGTTTCAGAGGTTTCAGTCCATACTCACTTGGCTCTGTTGTTCCTGGGCCATGGTGAGGCAGAGCATCAGGGTGGGGAGTGTATGGAAGACAGAACTACTTGCCTCATGGTGACCAGGAAGCAGAGAGAGGAACAGGAAGGGGCCAGAGCCAAGACACACCCTTTAAAGGTATACTCCCAGTCACCCACTTCCTCCAGGTAGGCCCTATCTCCCACAGCTCTACCACTTTCCAAGAATCTACTGAAATTTTGAATCCATCAATGGATTCAACCATTGATTAGGACACCACACTTACGATCTAAATGTCTGTGGAAAGGCCTTCACAGACACACCTGGAGGTGTGCTTTATCAATCTCCTGGGTGTTTCTCAATCCAATCAAGTTGACAATTAAGATTATTAATTATCACACTCCATCATCTTAAACACATGATCTCTGCCTTGGGTTACTAGATAAAATACAGGACATCAGTAGAACTGGAATTTCAGATAAACAGTGAGCATAATTTTTTTCGTGTAAGTATATCCTATGGGCTGTTTACTAATGAAGTAAAAAATAAAATAGTTATATTTGTTAAATCTGGCAATCCTATCTCTACCTCATGGTTCAAAATGGCTGCCTGCACACCAGTCTTCAGGACCACACTTTAGGCAGCAGGAAGGAGGAAAGTTAAAGAAAGTCCTCCTTTCCTTTAAACATGTCTCGTGGGGTCTGTAGCCCCCACTCGTGTAGCCCAGTGGTAGAACACTTGCCTAGCAAGTTTGATCCCCAGCACTGCACCACAAAAACCCCAAACAACAAAAACCAAGCCTCATGGAAGTTACACCCCAAGCTACTGCTCATCTCACCTTGGCCGTGCATGGCTTTTGGGGAGGCTGGGAAATATGGCTTGTTGTCTGGGCAGCCAAAGGCCCAGCTAAAAACATCAGGGCTGCTATATTAAAATGGTATCAGGGCTCACCCTAGTCTCTGCCACAGCTGAGATTTAAATCCAGGTGAGGGTGGTTTTCTAGTCTGGGGCTTAATCACCTTGCTATTCTGCCTTTTCTCCATTTCAGCAAAGCAATGGAAGAGAAGACGCCATTTCACAGGGACCCCTTGAGATCCTTTGGATGCTTTCTGTGTGGCTGTTCCCTGACTTCTCTGGGTTCTCACTGCTGACAGCCTGCACCTGTGACACGCTTCGCAGGCCTGCCCTCAAGCTACATGAGCCATGTTGCCCGCACCTGGGAATTCAGATGGCCCTCAGCCAGTGACTCACTGGGCAGGAATATGCAAGCCCAGTGCCTTTGACTGGGGTCAGGATGAACGTTTGAGAGTCATGTACATTCCAGCGCTCCTGTGCAGGGTCAGGCCAGGGCTCCCCCAAGTCTATGGTCTTCCTTGCCTTCTTCCCTTCCCTATCCTGTTTTTCCTACCCCGTCCCTGGTCTCTCCCAGAAGCACTTCCTTCGTAAACTACTTGCACACAAATCTTTGTCACAATGTCTTAGTGGCCTAAGATAAGAGTTTACCCTGGAAAATAGAAATAGGAAGTGGGCCAGCACTTTGGAAGACAAAGCCATTCTGCTGGTGCGTGTCCCCCTGTGATGAAGAGGTCAGAGTGATTTGCAAAGCCCTTGAGCTTGGCTTGGGTCACACCCAGCCTTCCTGGCAAATCTTAAGCTGTGACAACGTGGACTGAGTTAGACATGTAATATTTATTTCAGTCTTCCTCCAAGCTGTCTGTTTTCTTAGGGAACATGTACTAGTTGGGCTTTGGTCAGGAAAATGATGGCATTGGGAATTTTAAATCTTAAGAGATTTGAGGGCTGGAGTGCAGTTCAGTGGCAGAGCACTTGCCTAGCATGTGCAAGGCTCTGGGTGTGATCCCCAGCACTGCAAAAAGGAAAAAAAAAGAGGAGATGTAATATTTCAGGGATACCGACTTGATGGCACCTAACAACAACAACAATATTTCAGGGAGGTACAGTGGTTCCCCCTTATCTTCAGGGGATATGTTCCAAGCCTCCTGGTCCGTGTCTGAAATCACAGATGGTACCAAATCCTCTGGATTACTATGTTATCTCTCCTATATGCACACAGTACAGCCTGGATGTACTGGGCAAAGGGATGATTCATGTCCTGGGTGGGACAGAGTGGGGTGGTGCACGATTTCATCATGCTTCTCAGAATGGGGCATACTTTCAAATTTATAAATTGTTTATTTCTGGAATATTCTGTGTAATTTTTTTGAACCTCAGTTGACAGCAGGTCACTGAAACCATGGATAACGGGGAGACTATTGTACTTACGAAATAATTGGAAGAGCTGAAAGAGCAAAGGTCCTAGAAAGCTGATACCAGTTATCAGATTCCCTCCCAACTTCCAGTGCGTCAGAAAGTACAGTGAGGAGCATACTGGCCTTTGAGACCGAGGGGGTGATTCTCAGGGAAGTGCCTGGAGGCACTTCTGAGAAAGGTTCACTCACTGTACCCTTTGTGTCTGTCTGGTGTGATTAGAGAAGCAATAATAATTGTGATTTCTTACTTCTTTGGCTTTGCAGGCCTTATGAATGTACAGTCAATCCTCATTATTTGTGGATTCTGTATTCGCAAATTTACCTACTTGTTCAAATTTGTTTATAACCCCCAAATCAATACCCTTGGTGTGTTCCCTGTCACTCATGGACAGAGCTATGACAAACTTGGGTCACCTAACCCAGCTGAGGTGGAACAAGGTCCTGCTGTGCCTGCTGATTTCAGCTCTCACACTGGAAACAAACATCATTTGTGTAGTCATTTTAGTGCTGTTTTCCACATTTTTGTGCTTTTTTGTTGGTGGTCTTTTAAAATGACTCCTAAGCATAGTGCTAAATTGCTGTCTAATGTCCTAATGTGCCAAAGGGAGAAAACACCTGTTAGATAAGCTTCATTCAGGCATGGGTTACAGTGCTGTCGACTGTGAGTTCAAAGTTAGTGAACCAATGATATGTATTACATAAGGTGTCTTTAAACAGAAACACATATACAACAAGGTTGTATATTGATTAGTTCACAAAAATGTGGTGACCAGAGGCTTGCAGGAACCTAACCGTGTTTTTCCACTAGGAGCAATGCTTAGTATTCACTCATTCAGCATTTGTGGCAATTTCATAGAGCATAACTATAGTGAATAATGAGAATCAACTCTACTCCTCATTGGTAGAATCTTAACTAGCAACTCATTTGGCAAGGCATGCTGGAAAATGTAGGTTCCCAAATTCCAGATGCCGAGATACATGGGAAAGTATAGGAACAGGCTAGTCATGGTAAATTGTGGACAATCCAGCACAACAATGTTCAACCATTTGACACTTTTAAACAGTTTTTTCATGTTATACCATTTCACATGTAGTATAAATGCAATGTAAAAGTATATTCCCAGTTCCTCCCCTTCCATCTTACATATGCTATAAACACACCCTGTATCCATGCTATGCTGGCTTTAGACAGTTACCTTTTAGAGCAACTTAAACATATTTTATTTTGTTTTATTTTATGGTACTGGCCAGTGGGATGTAAGGAAAAAGGGTGTTTTCAACTTCCAGCATAGTATTCATTTTTGAGGATTTTATCTTATTGATAATGTCAGAATCTGGCACTGTAATTGGAGACACAAAGGCATTTTGTATCACAGCCATCTTTGCTTCCTACTTTATCTCAACGAGATATGGCTTGCTTTATTGTCTGTGAGGGAAAAAAAAAAAAAAAAGACCAACACCAACCAAATCACTGTAGTTTAGGCACGGTGTGGGGATTGAAAAGTCAATGTATTCATCCCTGCCAGGCTTAATACTCATACCTCCATCACCCATTCAGTTTATGTCTATGATCTTGCTGTGAAAGAGCTTATGGAATCTCCTTGCTCCAGGTCAACAATCCTTCTAGATGTGATGGAAAATTGAGAGGTGTGGTGAAAACTCTGTATAGGAACTCAGGACTGACATAGATGCCTCCCTAGGGCTCCTTTTCCTTTCTCTCTCTTAATTCTGTCACCTTCTCTTTCTCTTTCCACAGCCACTTCTCTGTGCTCAGCCTTTGTAATCTCTCTCCAGGGCTCTCTGCCCCCCCTGCCCTTAGTCCTGTCTCCTCAAATCCATTCTCCATTCTGCAGCCACAGGGATATCTCTAGAAAGTATAGCTAACTCATGACATATCTGTGCTGACAATCCTAGCAAAATCTCCCCAATCCTTCTACAGGAACTAGAATTCCTCCTTTAGGTTCTGCGTGATCTAGCATCACCTTCTCTCCTCACCTCACCCTTCCATTCCTTCTCTTTCACATGCCGATGACACTCCAGTCACCCTGGATGACTTGAAAAGCCTTGAAGCCCAGCTATCGAAGTCTCTGAGGCTCCTTCCTTGCCCCTTCTTCTAGGCCAATGCTTTCCTGTGTTTGAAGACTCAGCTCACATGTTAGGCCACATCCTTGAAGAGGCTTCTCAGATTAGGGTTGCATTAGTCCATCTCTTGTCACAGTGACAAAATACTTGACACAGTCAACTTCAAGGGAAAAATATTTATTTTGGTCTACAGTTTTGGAGGTTTCAGTCCATGAGTGGTTGGCCAGTTGCTTTTGGGCCTGTGGTGAGGGAGTCCATCATGGCAGGGAGTGCATTGTGGAGCAAAGCTGCTTACCTCATGGTGGCCAGGAAGCAGCAGGGAAGAGGAAGGGGCCCAAGTCCCAATATTCCCTTCAAGGGCATGCTTCCAAGGACTGAATTCCTTCCATTAGGCCCCACCACTGCCCAATAGTGCTACAGGCTGGCAGCCAAGCCTTCAACACATGGCCTTTGGGGGACATTTGAGCTCCAAACCATAATAAGGGCTTTCTTTGCATTCCAAACCTAAAGTCAGTCCAAGTCATTGCACTTGTCAGCCAGTTTTATGATGGTCTATTGCACCCACAAGACTGTGAGCACAGCACAGTGCTAGTGACCCTATCCCATAGCCTCCTGGTACTTAGCATTTCTGTGCCCAAAAGCACAGGGAAAACTGAAAGTGTCAGGGGTTTAATGCCTCCTGACAACAGCTCTCAACCATTGACTGATGGGAACTGGTGTATAAATACCCCAGCTCCCTTGCCCCTTGGGAAGCTAAGGGTAAACCTGTGCTCCATTTCATGACCCAGTTTCTCTGTGGGAATGTGCTCCAGTTGCTCACAGGGGTGGCCAAGTAAAGCCCACATTTTACTGACTGAATTCTCTTCCCTGTCACGCATCCCTACTTTCCTTTTGGTGTTCTTAGCACCTCCCAAATAAACCATGGGCTAGCCCTTGCCTTCTTATCTCAGAATCTGCTTTTGGTGGGGTCCAAACCATGGTGGCACCTGTCTTGTTGGCCTTTGCATCTTTCCCCAGTGCCTAGTTTCATCCACGGCACAAAATAAGCTGGGTGTGGTGGTGCATGCCTGTAATCCCAGCGGCTTGGGAGGTGGAGCCAAGAGGATCGCAAGTTCGAGACCAGAGGAAGTCTGCGTAACTTAGCGAGACCCTGTCTCAGAAAGTAAGGAAAAAAATAAAAGGGCTGGGGGTGCAGCTCAGTGGTCCAGCACTTGCAAAGCATGCAGGCGTGAGGCCCCGGGATCAACCCCCAGTACCACAAAAAAAAAAGTCCTCAATAATAACTTGTCCATTGCCTGACTGTGTTCATCTGAAGAAATGGATAACTAAATCAATGAATCACTGGAAAAACCACTTTTCTGGTATTATCCCCAATCCCTCCTGTGGGACAGAGATGTGTGTCACCGGATCCCCCTTCAAGGAAGCCCTTGTTGCTCATCCATGGGGTGAAAAAGAGCAGATAGCACCCAACTGTCAGCTCTTACAATCTGTCGGGGCTGCAGAAAGCTGCCTCACTGCAGGTCATGCCCTGTCCAGGGCAGCCCCCACATGTGGCGACTGAGTATAAAGGCATGCTTTAGTAGACCGCATACAAAGGATATAATGGTCTGGCCATTTCAGTCTCACACAGCCTAATGCAAGATAACTCTGGCGGATGATCCTCTCTCCAGAATCCTCTGCTGGGCTTTGTCAGGCCTGCATCACTGTCCAGCTTCTCATTCTTCCCTGGCCTGTTACCCCCTACACTTCTTTTCACAGGGCTTGCTTCCTAATAAACATCTTGCCAAACATCATCCCATCATCTGCTTCTGGAGAGCCCAACTTGCCACACCTCTGTTCCATAGTGTGTTAGGATTCTCCAGAGAAAACAGAACCAATAGGAAATACACATATACAGTATCTACAAAGGGTGCCAAAAATGTATAGATATCGACTATATTAAAGTTGTAATACTAAATATATAGTGATAACAAAAGATTAATACAATTAACATTTGACTTCTATCATAAGAGGTCATACTACCCAATGCTACCATAATTCAACTCAACTTCAAAAAGTAATGACTAGATCATATTGCTTAAAATGTTTATACATTTTTTGGCAGCCCTGGTATTTATTGCAGGAATTGGCTCACGCAATTACACCAGAGGCTGAGAAATCCCATGATCTGCCATTTGCAAGCTGGAGACCCTAAAAAAAAATCAACATTGTAAATCCTGGTTCAAGTCCAAAGGCTCAAGAACTGGGAGCCCCAATGCTCAAGGGCAGGAAAAGATGTTCCAACTCAAGGAGAGAGAGAGAGAGAGAGAGAGAGAGAGAGAGAGAGAGAGGGAGAGAGACAGAGACAGAGACACAGAGACAGAGAGAAGTAATAGGCTCTTTTGCTTTTGGTTCTAGCCAAGCTCTCAATGGATTGGTTGATGCCCACCTACATTAGTAAGGACCATCTTTTTCCCTCAGTCTACCAGTTCTAATACTAATCTCATCCAGAAACACTGTCAAAGATTCACCCAGGAATAATGTATTATTGGCTATCTGGGCATCCCTTAGCTCAGTCAAATTGACACAAAATTAACTATCATACATAGATTCCATGACCCAGTTTCCTGATTCACTGTCACCTCTATAGACTTTCTGCTTTTCTTATTCCACCCCATTTTTCACACTATTGCCTATTACTCTCTGCCCTGTAATCACACGTGGATAGCCAGGCATGGTGGCCCATGTCCATAACCCCATCATTCAGGAGGCAGAGGCAAGGAGGATGGATGTGAGTTCAAGGCCAACCTGGACTACACAGTGAGACTGTCTAAAAAAAAAAAAAAAAGAAAGAAAGAAAAAAAAAAAAGAAAAAGCCAAATAAAAAATAGCACCTCTGTAAATCTTTGTAGTCTACAATGCATCTCTCCGTCTGATAACAGGTTTAGGCCTCACAATAACCCTATGAGATAGCTGTTCCTATTCCCATTTTTCAGCTGAGGGGACTGAAGTTGAGGAAAATACAGAGATTTTCCCCAAGGTCCACAGCTTCTAAGTGGAAACTGGAACTAAGAGGCATTGACAAATCCAGGAATGTCGGCAGATAACCTCTGTACCTCGCAGGGGACCTTGGGGATATGGGTCCAGTTTCTGTCATGGGAGCTATCTGTGGTATGTGCTTAGCGGGTGGGAGGTGAATCTCTTATCTCATCCCTTTGGGTTCAGTTGCTAAAGATCTCTGTGGAACATTCCCTGCAGCTGAATGAATACGTGAGATGTGCTCAGGAGTCATCTGTGCAGGTGAACAGTGGTGGGGAAAGGCAGAAAGACCCAGGGCTGAGGACTCTGGAAGAGTGGAGGCCAGGTGTGCTTGGGGACCACGGTGGGGCCTGAATGGGAGAAATAGCCCCCTCCTGACTTTGCACTGAGGGGATGCCAGCAATCTCTCCTGCTGAGAGCTGCCTGGTGAAGAGGGTGTGAGGGAGGGATCCCATCTGGAATGTGAGAGTTTTTCTGTCAGTTGACGTAGGGAAGGGCTGTGTCAACTGTGTAGAAATCAGCTGGTGACTTTTCCCCCAGGTGCTCCAGACTTGGGGCACATGAATGGGTGGCCCTAGTGGGGGGAAGAAGCCAAGCAAAGGTTCATGTCTGCTAAAGTCTGACAGGGGGTAGTTTGGGCCTGATTTGGGGGTAGGGGAGAGCTCTGGAGGGTTATGCCTCAGAGAGCCCTGCACTATCACTAGGGAGTTGGGCTTCCTGACGCCACTACCCAACAGTCATTGTCTAAAATCTATCTGGCCCTGGGGGGAGACACACATTTCCAAGCATTTCCAGCTTTTCTCCATAAAGCTGCTCTGGTAGCTGAAGGGCAAACCTCCAAAGACATCACAGGCTTTTGAAACTGAAGGGAGGAGGTGCGCAGAAACAGTACACAGGGGTCCAGGGGAATCTGGGGATGATACCAACACGCATAACAATGGTTCTTCGTAGAGAGCCCGAAGTTGTAAAGTTCGGCTGACCTCCTCGCCCTTTGCAGGGTGGGACAGATGGTCCTCTCCACCTTTCTGGTCGTTAGCATAACCTTCACTCTTGCTGTGTGCTCCTTGGGGGCTGAGGCTGTGCACCTGTCTCTCCCCAGCAACAGGAACAAGGTCTGGTGTGTAGGGGAGCAGAGTAATAGTTACCAACAGGGTGGAAGATGGACTGTTCAGTCCAACAAGAGCAAAAGGAGGGAATGCTGGGGAGCAAGACTGGAACTCACCCTGGGCAGCCCGGGAGTCGTGATTTGGAACTAGGGGCAGTTCTGTAGCCTGGGCATTCTCTGCCGGCCCCTCCCCTTGAATGAGGGATGCTTTCCAGGGATGCTAAATAGCTGTAGCTGTTCACTTACCAGTGCAGAGCTGATTCTGGAAATAGCCAGAAAAGGGCTCCAGGAGGTGCACTTACCTTGCTGTGCCCACTGCCTTGGGTAACTTGCTATTGTTTTCAATTTTTTGTGTCTTCTTTTTAGGCCCCTTTCAGAAATAAGAGGGCCCTGGGGGCTGACTTGCTGTTAATTAAAATCACATGAGATTGGTTTAAAAAACTGGGGGAAGTCATTATTCATTTAAGGGGAGAAATCCAGTCATTTATTCATTTATTTATTCCATAAATATTTATTGAGTGCTGACCTAAGTCAAGTTGGTCATGCAGAACCCTACAGTTCTTTTTGGAAGGTAACATATCCTTCTGTATCAGGCAGGAGACAAGAACCACACTGGCTGTTTTAACAGGGAGAACTGAATATAGAGAATTGTTAGCAAGGTATAAGGAATTATAAACTAGTCACTGAGGAACCCAAAAGGTGAAAAAGAGAACTCGGAGGTATTATGGAGGTAGCGACTTTGGAAAGCAGCTATCAACCCTGAAGGGAAAGGGAGAAAAAGTTGAAATTATGAAAACTTAGAAGCTTAGACCACCACGTATCTGTCACTTTGCTGTACTGTGGGGGCTTGCCTGTTGCTATGATGCTGAAAGTTATGCCACTGGTATTACAGATACCGACAAGTTCACCTATGATGGTCAGGTTTCAGCTAAGCTTCCAGACTAAGATAGAGTAGGGAGGACATGGCTAACCTACTCCCCAAACAATTAGCCATTGAAAACCCTATGAATAGCGTAGAAACACTGCTAGGTATAGTGCCAGAAAATGAGCTTTCCCCCAGGTTGGAAGGTACTGAAAAGATGACTGGAGAAGAGTTGCCTCCTCAAAGTAGTAGTTGTTGTTGTTGTTCTTAGGTACCGTTGAGTCGGTATCCGACTCATAGCGACCCTCTGTACCACAGGGGAAACACTATTGTCAGTGCTTCTCTGCTGTTCATAGGGTTTTCAATGGCAGATTGATTTTTGGGAGGGGGTTGCCAGGTCCTTCTCCCAAGCCTACAGCTTCTGGTGTTCCCAGGCGGTCTCCCATCCAGGTACTAACCAAGCCCGACCCTGTTTAGCTTCCAAGATCTGACGGGATCAGATGCCACAGGGCTATGGCTGCAGGCCCTCAAAGTAGAGTCAACCTTGATGATGGGAATGGAGTAAAGCCCCAGGGACCTCCATGTGCTGATGTGGCATGACTCAAAATGAGAAGGAACAACTATAAATATCCATTAATTGGAACATGGAATGTACATAGTATGAATCCAGGAGAATTAGAAATTGTCAAAGGGGAAATGGAATGCATAAACATTGACATTCTAGGTATCAGTGAGCTAAAATGGACTGGCATGGGCCATTTTGAATCAGATAATTATATGGTCCACTATGCTTGGCATGACAGATTAAAGAAAAATAGGGTTGCAGTCATCATCAAAGAAGATATCTCAAGATCTGTCCTGAAGTACAATGCTGTCAGTGCTAGAATAATATCCATATACCTACAAGGGAGGCCAGTTAATATGACTATTATTCAACTTTATGCACCTACGATTAAGGCCACATATGAAGATAGGGAAGATTTTTACAGCTCCTGTAATCTGAAATAGATTGAACACGCAATCAGGATGTACTGATAATTACTGATGACTGGAATGTAAAAGTTGGAAACAAAGAAGTCCCAGTAGTTGGAAAATATGGACTTGGTGACAGAAATGATGCTGGAGAACTCATGATAGAATTTTGTCAGATCAATGGCCTTTTCATTGCAAATAGATTTTTTCACCACCAAAAATGGCGACTATACATATGGAAGTCACCAGATGGAACATACAGGAACCAGATTGACTACATTTGTGGAAAGAGACAATGGAAAACCTCAATATCAAAAGTCAGAACAAGACCAGGTACCAATTGTGGATCAGACCATCAACTGCTCATATGCAAGTTCGAACTGAAACTGAAAAAAATTGGAAAGAGTGTATGAGAGCCAAGGTATGACCTTGAGTTTATTCCAGTGAGTTCACAGACCACCTCAAGAACAGATTTGATGTTTTAGACACTAATGATTGAAGACCAGATGAGTTGTGGCATAACATTGAAGACATCATGAGGAAAGCAAATGGTTATTAACAAGACAGAAAAAGAAAGATCAAATTATGTCAAAATAGACTGAAACTTGCTCTTGAATATCAAGCAGCTAAAGTGAAAGGAAGACTTGATGAAGTTAAAGAACTAAATAGAAGATTTCAAAACCTGCTTGAGAAGACAAAAATCAAATATTATAATGACATGTGCAAAGAGCTGGGTATAGAAAACCAAAAGGGATGAACATGCTCTGTTTTTCTCAAGCTTAAGGAATTAAAGAAAAATTCAAGTCTTGAGTGGCAATAATGAAGGATTCTATAGGGAAAATATTAAATGATGAAGAAAACATCAAAAAAAGATGGAAGGAATATACAGAGTCATTATACCAAAAAGAATTGATGGACGACCAACAATTTCAAGAGGTTGCATATGATCAGGCACCAATACTACTTAAGGACAAAGTGGAAGCTTCCTTGAAGGAATTGGTGAAACACAAGGCTCCAAGAATTGATGGAATACCAGTAGAGATGTTTCAACAAACAGATGCAGCACTGGAGATGCTCACTTGTTTATGTCAGGAGCTTTGGAAAACAGCTACCTGGCCAAATGACTGGAAGAGATCCATATTTGTGCCTATTCCCAAGAATGGGGATCCAACTGAGTGTGGAAATTATTGAATGATATCATTAATATCTCATGTAAGTAAAAGTTTGCTAAAGATCATTAAAAGTGACTGTAGCAGGATATAGACAGGGAACTGCCAGAAAATCAAGCCAGATTCAGAAGAGGGCATGGAATCAGGGACATCATTGCTGATGTCAGATGGATATTAGCAAAAGCAGAGAATAGCAGAAAATGTCTATCTATGGTTTATCGACTATACAAAGGCATTTGACTGTGTGGATCACAATAAATTATGGATAACATTGTGAGGAATGGGAATACCAGAGCACTTAACTGTATTCATGAGGAATCTGTACATGGACCAGGAGGCAGTTGTTTGAACAGAACAAGGAAACCCTACCTAGTTTAAAGCCAAGAAAAGTGTGTGTCAGGGATATATCCTTTCACAGTACCTCTTCAATGTCTATGCTGAAGAAATAATCTGAGAATATGGACTTTATGAAGTAGAACACGGCATCAGGATTGGAAGAAGACTCACTGACAACCTGTGTTATACAGATGACACAACTCTGCTTGCTGAAAGTGAAGAGGATTTGAAACATTTACTGAGGAAGATCAAAGATCATAGCCTTCAATATGGATTGTTCTTCAACATCAGCAAAACAAAAATCCTTACAATTGGGTCAGTATGCAGCTTCATGATAAATGGAGAAAAGATTGAGGTTGCCCAAGATTTTGCTTTACTTGGTTCTACAATCAACACCCACGGAAGCAGTAGTCAAGAAATCAAAAGATGCATTGCACTAGGAAAAGCTGTTGCAAAAGACCTCTTTAAAGTGTTGAAAAGTAAAGATGTCACAAAGACAAAGGTGTGCCTGACTCATGCCATGGTATTCTCAGTTGCATCATATGATTGTCAAAGCTGGAGGTTGAATAAGGGAGACAGGAGAAGAATTGGTGCTTTTGAATTATGGTGCTGGAGATGAATATTGAATATACCATAGACTGCCCAAAGAACCGACAGATCTGTCCCAGAAATACAACCAGAGTGCTACTTGGAAGCGAGGATGGCTAGACTGCATCTGATGTATTTTGGACATGTAGTCAGGAGGTACCAGTCCCAAGAGAAGGACATCATGTTTAGGAAAATGATGGATCAATGAAAAAAAGGAAGACCCTCAACTAGATGGGTTGACATAGTGTCTGCAACAATGGGCTTAAACATAAAAAAGATTGTGTGCCTGGCACAGAATCGGGGAGTGCTTTGTCCTGCTGTACACAGGGTCGCTTCGAGTTGGACCAACTTGAGGGCATCTAACAATAACAACAGAAGCCTGGAGGAGGGATCACCCAGAAGTCGGAGGAAGGGGCACCTATAGGCTGGAACTGGTGTCACAGACTTGTGAGGAGGGAGTGCTGGCCAGGCAGTGTGTCTCAGTCCGGGGGGTAATGAGGTTAATTCTTCCAGATTTGAAAAAACTACAAACTTTTCTCAACTGCTACTGTAGGAAGGTGCATGGTGCGGGTAGGGGTGGGGGCCATCCTAAGATCTGGAAGTAAACGGGAAGAAGAACCAAGAAACCAACAGAAAGCCCCCAGAAAAACCATGTCCCTTCTTCTCCCCGAAGCTCTGCGTCTTTCTCCAGCATGTGCTATGGGCAAACAGGGAGCACCCAGCAAAGCAGAAATATGGTTTGCAGAGGTCTGGCCCCAGCATGGGCATCAGGAGTGAGTCTGGGATGATTCCTTAGTAACCAAAGCATCTCCGAGGAATTTTTTTTTTTTTTCTTTTTGTACTGGGGGTTGAAGCTAGGGCTTCACACATGCTAGGCAAGTGCTCTACCACTGAGCCACACCTCCAACCCCCACCCCCTCCCTTTTATTTTTTGAGACAAGGTGTCTCTAAATTGCACAAACTGCCTCTGGCCTTGAATTCACGATCCTCCTGCTTCTGCCTCCTGAGTCGCTGGGAGGACAGGTGGGCGCCATGATGGCTAGCTTCTGCTTTGCTCTTGTTGCTGCCACCAGTGCTGCTTTCTTTGGCTGTGCCCTGCATATAACAGACCTGTGAACAACATGGCATTGAACTTCTTCATAGTGCCTGGCTTCTCCAAAGAATCCCGAGGTGAGGATTAGCTAACTCCTGCCCTCAGCCCTACCACCAGTTCTCACCAAAGCAAGACTGGGATCAAACTCTGGCATGTTTATTAAACAAGCATTCATATGCAGCCTGCTCTCTAGGCTTGAGAAATGTCAGCTCTTAGCCTACCTTTGCATGAAAGATCCCCTCAAGGCAGATGAAACTCTCTAGAAGCACCAGTGACCCAAAAATCCTCCAAAACTAGTGGTTAACTCAAACCTCAAGTGCCAGCTCTGAAGCACAGACATGTGCCTCGCTAGATTCTGGTAAGCTCTTCATCTAAAGGTGAAGAGTATCTGGAACACATTTAAGTGATCCATAGATCTTGAATATCTTTAATTTCACCAACAGGAGTCTGTTTCTAACATTCATCATGCTAATTAACAAGCCACCAATTTCATCAATGAAAACCCATTTCTGACTTTTACTGCTAATTAGCAAGGCCTCAGGTATTGATGAAGCCCTTGTGATCTTGCATTTGGACGTGGCCTTTGTGATACAAAGGCAGCTGAGTAGCTGGAGAGGGTGGAAGGACTTCAGAAATAAAATGGAGACACTGGAAATCAGTTATGGACAAGACATAGCCCTCGCTCTATAATGGCTCCCAGGTTGGAAGACGAACAATAAACAGACAATTGCATTATGTGTGGAGTGCACTGATTGGGGTGGGCCAGCCTGGCTGGGCGCTTTTCAGAAAACATCAGGCAATCTAGGTTTTGCTACTCTATCTTGAAGTCCTGGTCCATTTCTGCTATTTGATGCCATTCGCTGTCCTGGAAGTTGTGCTCTGCATCACAGGGAGGTAGGTGTTGGGTAAAGTTCTCTTTTTCATTGTAGACATTTCTTATAGGTCAGAAGGCTTCCTAAATGCCTAATGAAATTGAGTACCTTTTCATAAATTTATTGCTGTGTAAACATCTTCTTTTATGAAGTGTCTGCTCAAGCCTTTTGGGAGTATCTGTCTTTTACTTATTCATTCATGAAAGTTTTTTCTATATCCTGGATATGAATCCTTTGATACATATATGTATCATATGGAGAAATTGTATGTACCATATGTCTCCATATGTACATATGGAGAAATTGGGAGGAAATTGGCAAAAACACCCAAACTTGGAAAATGGCTTTTGAAGATCTGTTTTGTAAATTAGAAATCTAGGGAAAATGAAAGTAACTTGATTGGACATTTGTACAAACCCCCTTCACAAATCCCCCAAACCTGACTGGACAATTGGAAAACAAAAGACTCGAAGCTGATTGGTTTGAGCCATCTATAAAAGGAGCTGCACTGCAGCAGCTCGCTCTCTCTGAACTTGACCATCAAGGTGACAAGAACTCTCTCCAGCATCGGACCACGGACAACTAGACGACGCTCTCCAGGAGGAAGATCTACAATCAAGGTGAGGACAGTCTCTTGGCCTAGCGCCTAGGGAACAGAAGCTGAGGACAGTCTGGTCCCACCACCAGAGGCAGAAGAGCCGCCACTGCCCTGGAGGCAGCATAAAAGCTGTAGCACTTGTTAGCTGTACACTTTGGGTTCCTCTCAACCCTTGTCAGGGCAGAGAGACAATAAAGAGCTGCACAGTCCCCTAAGGTAAAGCATCCCGAGGCTTTTCCTGTTTCCCCTCCTGCAGCGTTCCAGAGGGCTGCAGGAGTCCGTGCCCCTCACCTGAGGGTCCTGAGTGAGTTGTGTTTAGTTATCTGTGTGCGTGGCCATGCCTCCCATCTGAACATCCAGGCCAGACCGGTGAGGAGGGCGCCCCACACACATATACTGATGATATCCTCTCTCACTTTATAGGTTGCCTTTATATTTTCCTTATTTCAAATAGTTGAACTTGCAATTTTTTTTTCTTTCATAGTTAGTATGCTTTGTGTTCTGTTAAAGAAATCTTGCCAGACTTGGTGGCACATGCCTATAATCCCAGCAATGGGGAGGCTGAGGCAGGAAGATTGTAAGTTCAAGGCCAGCCTGGACTACAAAGTGAGACCCTATTTAAAAAACAAAACAAAACAAAATTAAAAAAAAAAAAAAAGGAAAGAAAAAGGAAATCTTTGCCTACATCAAGTCATGAAGATGTTTTCTTCTAAAAAAGTTACTATTTTGTCTTTCCTATTCAGATCTGCAATTCTTCTGAAATTAACTTGTATTCATGGTGTGAGGTAGGGATCCAGATTCTCCCCCCATTTGGTTATAAAATTACCCCAGTGCTATGGTATACATGGGCTGGGATTTAGCTCAGTTGGTAGAGTGCTGCGCTGCAGTCTCTGAGGTCCCGAGTTCAATTCCCAGCACCCCAAAAATGGGAGAAGGGCCTGGCAATCCACTCCCAAGGCAATCCCGAAACAGTCAGCCATTGAAAACCCTATGAGGGTCGCTATGAGTCGGATACCGACCCAACAGCACCTAACAACAACAACAACAACATGGTATACATATGGTTTGAGTGTGTTTCCCCAAGGTTCATGTGTTAAAATTTAATCCCCATTGTAAGACATTAAGAGGGCAAAACCTTAATCTGACTATGGTGTTTAGAGGTGGGGCCTTTGGGAGATGATTAGGATTAGATAAGGTCATTAGGGTAGATCCCCTAGGGTTGAATCTTAGTGGCTTCATAAAAAGAAGGAGACCAGAACATGTGTGTGCATATGCATGTGCACACGTGCACGCACATACACAGGTGCTTCCTGCTTTCCTGTGATGCCCTATACCACTTCTGGACCTTTCCAGCAAGAAGGGTGCCACCAGATGTGGCTCTTGGACTTGGATCTCCAGAGCTGTGAGACAAATAAACCTGTCTTCTTTGTAACTCATCCAGTCAGTAGTATTGTGTTATTGGCAACCAAAACCAGACTAACACTTCCAGGATCATTTATTTAAAAGAGTATGTCTTTTCTCCACGCACATGAGTGTCACATTGTAATAAATCAGGTGAACTAAAGTATGTATCTGCTCTAGATGTTTTGTTATGTTTTGTCTTTGGTTTTTTTGAGATAGTGTCTCACTCTGTAGCTGAGGCTGGCCTAGAACTTGCTATGTAGCCCAATCTGGCCTTGAACTTGCAGTAATCCTCCTGTTTTAGCCTCCTGAGTGCTGGGATTACAGGCATACACCACCCTGCCAGAGCCTTGCTCTAGATTCTTTATGCTTTTCCACTGGTCAGTTTCTCTCTCTTTATGCCAGTATTTTACTGTATTCCCCAGC
>VMDO01026613.1:0-26470 GCA_007922755.1 Pedetes capensis | reverse complement strand
GGAGGCAGGAGGAACACAAGATACACAGACTGCCTCTGTGTAACTTAGAGAGAGCCTATCTCAAAAAGTAAAAAATGGGCTGGGGGTGCATCTCAGTGGTCCAGCACTTGCAGAGCATGCAAGTGCGAGGCCCTCAGTACCACCAAAAAAAAAAAAAAAAAAAAAAAAAAAAAAAAAAAAAAAAAAAAAAAAAAAAAAAAAAAAAAAAAAAAAAAAAAAAAAAAAAAGAAAGAAAGAAAGAAAATGAAGATGTCAATTCCTCCCAAATTAATACCCATAATTAATGAAATTCTTATCTAAATCTTCACAAAATACTTTGTATATATATATATGATTATTCATATATCCAAATAATATATCCATATATATATCCATATATCCAAATAATTTTGAAAAAAATTAAACAGAAGGTTTCAGTTAGCCTAATTTCAAGACTTATTAGCTGTGTTGTTGTTAGGTGCCATAGAGCAGGGTCCACATTCAGTTGGCACCCTTGATGGGAATGGGCACAAATATGGATCTCTTCCAGTCAGTTGGACAGGTAGCTGCTTTCCAAATCTCTTGGCATAGACAAATAAGCTCCTACAGTGCTGTATCTGTTTGTTGAAACATCTCAATTGGTATTCGATCAATTCCTGAAGCCTGTGTTTTGACAATTCCTTCAAGACAGTTCCTACTTCTTCCTTCAGTACCATTGGTTCATGGTCATATGCAATCTCTTGAAATGATTGATTATCCACAAATTCTTTTTGGTACAATGACTCTGTATTCTCTCCTTGTTATTTGGATGTTTCCTGCATCATTTAGTATTTTCCATATAGAATCTTTCACTATTGTCACCCACAGCTTGAATTTTTTCTTCAATTCTTTAAACTTCAGAAAAATAGAATGGGTTCTTCCCTTTTGGTTTTCTACCTCTAGTTCTTTGCACATGTCATTATAATATTTGATTTTGTCTTCTAAAGCTGCCCTTTAAAATCTTCTGTTTACTTATTTAACTTCATCATGTCTTCCTTTTACTTTAGCTGCTCAATGTACAAGGACAAGTTTCAGAGTCTTTTTTGACATGTAATTTGATCTTTTTTTCTGTCTTTTTAATAACTTTTTGATTTCCTCATAAATGATATATTTGATGTCATCTCACAACTCCTCTAGTCTTTTTTTGTTTGTTTGTTTGTTTGTTTTTGCTGTACTGGGGGTTGAACCCAGGGTTTCACACCTGCATGCTCTGCAAGTGCTGGACCACTGGGCTGCACCCTCAGCCCATTTTTTTACTTTTTGAGACAGGGTCTCACTAAATTACACAGACTGCCTCTGATCTCGAACTTGTGATCCTCCTGCCTCCGCCTCCCGAGCCACTGGGATTACAGGCATACACCACTGCACCTGGCCTAACTCCTCTAGTCTTTGATCATTAGTGTCTAATGCATCAAATCTATTCTTGAGATGGTCACTGAACACACATGGGATATATTCTGGTCACACCTTGGCTCCCATACACTTGTTCTAAAATTTTTTTTAGTTTCAGTTTGCCCCTGCATATGAGAAGCTGATGGCCTGACCCACAATCAGCACCTGGTCTTGTTCTAGCTTTTGATATTGATCTTTTCCATCATCTCTTTCCACAAATGTTGTCTGTTTTGTTCCTGTATATTTGTTCTGGTGAATTCCATGTGTACAGTTGCCATTTATGTTGGTGAAAAAATGTATTTGCAATGTAAAGGTGGCTGTTCTGCCAAAATTCTGTCATGCAATCTCCAACATCATTTCATCAGTAAGGCCATATTTTCCAACTACTGAGGTTTCTTCTTTGTTCCCAACTTTTACATTCCAGTCATCAGTAATTTTCAGTGCATCCTGATTGAATGTTCAATCAATTTCGGACTGCAGAATCTGGTAAACATCTTCCTTTTCTTTGGGGGGCCTTAGTAGTGGGATTGTACTTTTCAATAATAGTCATATTAACTGGCCTTCCTTGTAGGAGTATGGATATTATTCTATCATGGACAGAATTTTACTTCAGGAGACCTTGAGAGATCTTTTTAAATGATGAATGCAATTCCATTTCTCTTTGTCATTCCTGTCATGGTAGACTATAGGATTATCTGACCCAAAATGCCCTATACCAGCCCATTTTAGTTCACTGATGCTTAGAATGTCTGCGCTCATGTGCTCCATTTCACTTTTAATAATTTTTAATTTTCCTAGATTCATACTATGTACATTCCATGTTCCAATTATTAATGGATGTTTATAGCTGTTCCTTCTCATTTTGAGTCATGCTACCTCAGCAAATGGAGATCACAAGAGCTTTGCTCCATTCCCATCATTAAGGTCAACTTTACTATAACAAGACAACTCTTTCCCAGTCACGTTTTGAATGCCTTCCAACCTGGGGACCTCATTTTCCAGCACTAAATCTGACAATGTTTCTCTGCTACTCATCAGGTTTTCAATGGCTAGTTATTTCAGGAGTCAGTTGTCAGGTGCTCCTCCCTAGACTGTCTTAGTCTGCAAGCTCAGCTGAACCTGTCCTCCATGTGTGATCCTTCCAGTATGTCTAATCCTAGTGGCATCACTTTCAGCATCACATCAATATGCAAGCCCCCACAGCAGGACAAGCTGACAAACAAGTGAGGGTTATTAGCTATAGTATCAAGAATCTGTTGAATTGATGAAGTAATTGACATAGCCAATGGAGCAAAATAGAGAACCTAGAAATAGATCCACAAAATACACCTAACTGATTTTTGAAAAATATATTTTAAATCAATTTAATAAGGAAAGATCAACCTTTTCAATAAATAGTACTGGAATAATTGGACAAACATAAATCAAAAAGTGATTCTTAGTGTAATTCTCACACTTAATACAAAATCAACTTGCAATTGATAGTGGAACTAAATGTAAAGTGTAAACTTGTAGCACTTCAAGGAAAAATCATAATAGAAAATCTTCTTGATCTAGGTCTTGGATGAAAATTATGAGACTTGACAACAAAAACAGAATCAATAATAGAAAAATATTAACAAACTCATCTTCATCAACATTTAAACTTTTTCTCTGATGGTTTGTTAAGAGAATAAAAGAGCAAGCTAGAGAGAGAGAGAGATAGTATTTGCAAACTACATATTTGACCAAGGACTGGTATCATGGTGTATAAAGAATTTAGAGTGCAGTAATGAAAAAAACACCCAACTAGAAAATGGGGAAAAGACATGAAGAAACACTTCATTAAAGAAGACATATAGATGACGAGTACATGGAAAGCTATTCATAGACTAGAATGTTGGTTATTAGGGGCAGAGTGGCAGCCCCCTAAGGAGATGTTGGTCAAAGAACATAAAATTTCAGTTACTTAGGAGGAATGAGTTCAAGAGAGCTATTGTACATCATTGTGAGTATAGTTTACATTAATGAATTGTAGTCTTGAAAATTATGAAGACAGTAGTTTTTAAGTGTTCTGCCCACAAAAACTAATAGGTATGTCAGATAATATACGTTAGTTCAATTGAACCATTTAACAATATATACATATTTCAAGACACTATATTGTACATGATCAACGCAGTTTATTTTTATCAACTAAATAGTATAAATTAATAAAAAGAAAATAAAATCTATCATTAACCATTAAAGAAAGACAAATTGAAACTGCAATGAGGTATAATGACACACCTATCAGAATGGCAAAAATTAAAAATATTAAAAAATGACTGGCAAAATTTGGAAAAACCAGATTATTTATACATTGCTAGTGGGACATAGAATGGTATAGTTCCTCTGAAAAAAATTGGCAGTTGCTCAAAAAACTGAGTATCATATGATATAACCCCAAAATTACCTTTCTGGGTATTTATACTAGAGAAATAAAAACATATGTTCACACAAAAACCTACACATGAGTGTTTGTAGCAACTTTATTCATGGTAGTAACAAACTGGAAATAATCTAATGTCCTTCAGCAGAGAATGCTAAATGTTTAAATAAATTTGGTACATCCATACTATGGAATAATACTCAGCAATTAAAAGGAACAAATTGTTGATATGTGCAACAACTTCAATAAATCTTCAAAGAATTGTGCTGAGTGAAGTAGAAAATTACAAATCCAATATGATTCAATTTATATAACCCTCTTTAACTGACAAAATTATAAAAGTAGAGAATATTATAATTGTCAGGATTTAAAGATATGGTAGACAGAGGGAAAGAGGAGAAAAGTAGATGTGGTTATAAAAGGACAACATAAGGGATCTTTGTGGTGAGAAAAATGTTCTGTATCTTGATGAGTCAATGTCAATATACTCATTTTGAAACTACACCGTAGTTTGCAAAAAATACTACAATTAGGGAAAATGGGATCTCTGTGTTTTTATTACAAATGTATGAGAATCCACAAAGATCTCAAAATTAAAAGATTAATAAATGTAAGTAAATAAATTAAATTTGAATATAAAAATAAATAAATCCATATATTTAGAAACAAAATAATCATACTTCAGGACTAGGGGCATAACTCAACAATTGTAGAGCACTTGTGTAATATGCACGAGGCCCTGGGCTCAACCTAAAAACTATAGAAAATACATAATAAAATCATATGTCTAAATAGCCTGTAGTTAAAGATGTAATCAGCTTGAGTAATTAGCTTGAATAATCATGGTCTTGTATTCTTATGTTACTAATGCATTTTGGAGATTTAATGTATATAGCATGGTGACTATCTTTAATAATATTACATTTTATATAAACTTAAAATTTTCTAAGACAGATGATCTTAAATATTCTTAACACATACATATATACACACATAAAAGGTGCCTATATGAGGTGATGGATATGTGATTTAGCTTGATGGTGGTAATCATTTCACAATGTTTACATATAACAAAATATCATGTTGTATAGTTTAAATATATACTATTTTTATTTGCCAATTATATCTCAGTAAAACTGAAAAACTCTTATGGTACTAAATAAGAAAGGAAGAAAAATAAGAGTTAATTTTCCACATCAAGATTTTTAAAATATACTAAATAACTTATAAAAAGACATAATGAAGATATAGCACAAGTTAATACATTGAAAACAAGTAAAGAATAGAAATAAATTGATATCTATTTCTAAAGTACCAAGTGAAAATTGGATAAATCTCTTGAATGACTCCCCAAAGACTAAAGACCAAAGAAAAATTAACAATATAGAGAATTAAAATGGTGTACAGCTATTGAAAGATAGTTAAAAATACAAGCAATCCCTATAAATAATTGGTGGCCAATCAATTTATAGACTTGAATGAAATGATCAATTTTGTGGAAAAAGGTAATTATTAAATGTATCTCAATGAAAAGTAGAAAATGAATATGGCTGTTGTTGTTAGGTACTAGACATATAATGGTGTAATATGAATCATGTGGGAAAAATTCTACCTTCACTAAAATGTCCTAAACAGATACAGAAAGCTGAGATATCACCAGGGTCCTGAGAGTCACAGTGTGGATTTAAGGGGGTTACAGGCTTAGCTTGAATCTGTCTCACCATACCTCTTATGTAGTTTTTCCTCAAATCCTAGATATAAAAGGAGAATGAACACAATTATTTACAGAATTCCCATATTGGTCTCATGATCCATCTGAGAAAGGCCAATGGGAAGCCCATTTGGGCTATACAAGAGCTACATAAGTCTTAGACTATAGATAAGTACAAATTTCATCAAAGATAACCACATCATGATTCTAGTTGCTGTGCCTTTACTACAGCAAATCAGAAAACTCCAGTCATATTATTCATATCTATTGCCCTATAATCTGTAGTGGTACCACTGTGGCATCCAATCCTATCAGATCTTGGAAGATAATCAGGGTCAGACCTAGTTAGTACTTGGATGGGAAACCGCCTGGGAACACCAGGTGTTGTAGGCTTGGGAGAAGGACCTGACAACCTACTCCCAAAAAACAATCAGCCATTGAAAACCCTATGAATAGCAGAGAAGCACTGACAATAGTGTTTCACCTGTTGTACACAGGGTTGCTATGAATTAGGCACTGACTCAGCAGCACCTAACAACAACAACAACAATTGACCTAGAAAATGTTTTCCCATCTCACTCCCATCTCTATCAAAAATAATAATCAGAAAAAATTGCTGTCCTACAACAATGGCAATAACATTAATGGCCTTGGGGATATCTCTATGTTCCTACTTTGCATCAATATAGCCTAAAAGGACTTTAGTCATCACAATATCCCACAGAACTTACATGAAGCCATTCCATCTATGACATTATATTAATTTGCCCTGGTAAGCATGAAATACCAAGCATCTTAGGTGCTTCCGTTAGTAAGATGTATTGTAATAGAAAGTGGGATATAAACTATGAGGTTTCTACGACTCTGGCAACATGAAGGTAGGATAAAATATTTTCTCTAAAGTGAGAACCAAGTTGCTATACCTTAAAACACCTACCCTGAAGAAAATAGCACAATGACCAATATATCCCTTTTGATTTGAGAGGCAACACAACCAGGCATGGTAATGCTTGCCTGTAATCACAATGACTCTGGAGGCAGAGGCAAGAGGATCATGAGTTTGAGGACAGTATGGCTTGCATAAGATTCTAATGCAAAATAAAAAAATAAAAAGTGGGCTAAGGGTGCAGCCTAGTGGTGGAGCACTTTTGAGTTATGTGCAATGCCTTGGGTTCAACCCCAAGGTACTACAAAATAGCAAAAAATAAAAAGAAGAGACAACATATTCATTTTATAGTATACTGCTCAGATCTGATCAGGTAACCCATAATAAGGCATGCTTCCAGGTTCAGTGGGGCCTGCATGGATGAGTGGAGACATGAGTACTATGTGCATGAGCATGTGAAATAGTATGTTAGGAAGAATTATTACCTGCAGAACCCATGGTTTTGGAAGAGTCTACAATGGACAGATCTATGAAGTTTGGCAAACTTCAGTAGGAAAATAACACATCTAAAATTTTGGAATAAAAGCATGCCTTGTCTTGCGAACAAATATTCACTACATTTGAAAGGCCAGGTGCACAGAGCAGACTCGTGCTATTGGCCTGATTTCTCCTAGCACCAGGAAAACAGCAGTTCAGAAAGAGCTACAGAGGGCATGCTCAGATGTTTCCAATCACAAGGTTAAATAATTTATTTGAATGAGAGAATAAGAGATAGAGGGACCAGGAGTGTCATCTCTGGGAACATTTTATTGCCTGGAAAGATGAAACCAGAGGGATGGAAGTCATCCCCTAAAACACCAAATACATAAGAAATCCTAGCTTAGTTATTAGAGTGCTGCTCTACACTCTCTGAAGTTCAATCCTGGGTTCCCTGGGTTCGATCCTTGGCACCACATAAAAATGGGAGAAGGACATGGCAATCCACTCCTGAAGCAATCCCAAAACAATTAGCCATGGAAAACTCTATGAATAGCAGAGAAACATTGACATAGTGCCAAGCATGACACAATGTCAGGGAGTGTTTCATTCTGTCAGATCCGACTTGACAGCATCTAACAATCCAAAGAGAGAAAGAAAACAGAGAAATGCAAGTTGTCCAAGGAAATAGCAGGCAGTTCACAGGAGAGAAAATTCAAACTGTCAATTATGTAATTCTTAGTTCAAAAAGGATGTTCAATATCCCATTTATTTTATGAAATCACATTATTAATTAGATTAGTTTTCTATTTGGTGTCATATTAAATGTTTTTTCTAAGCAATCATAAATTCAGGCACCATGTAAGACAATTCTAAAATATGACATATTAAGTAAAGGTTTTACCCTTCTAATCTTCTTAATTTAGGAATGTTCTTCCCCTATGTTAGACTGTTATCTTATTCCTAACAATGAAAATTATAATTTTATTAATAAACAGAGCTTGCTATTTGTCAAACAGTATTCTAAGTGTTTCACATATAACAATCTAATCTTCACAATAATCCCTCAAATAATGCTATTTGTATTCCCCCTGATAGATAAACAAACTGTGTATCCAAGGTCAGAAGGGATTTAAACCAAGGCAGTATGGCCCTTGGCACACGGTCTTAACCACTACATTGTTGTTGTTATTGTTAGGTGCCATCCAGTCGGTATCCAACTCATAGCGACCGTCATAGGGTTTTCAGTGGCTGACTGTTTCGGGATTGCCTTGGGAGTGGATTGCCAGGTCCTTCTCCCATTTTTGCGGTGCTGGGAATTGAACTCAGGACCTCAGAGACTGCAGGGCAGCGCTATACCAACTGAGCTAAATCCCAGCCCGTAACTACTACATTATATTGCCTATAATTTATAACCCATTCTTGGCCTGAGCAGCATCCAGCCTATTTTGATCATTTTTCTCCCTATGATTTGAGCATAAATACTTTCTCAAGTACAAAGAGAAATACAAAGTCTCTGATGAAAAATATAAACTATAAAAGCAATGTGAACACCATGAAGAAAAAATGCTAGGCATTAGGCTAATATATTTAATCACAAAAAAACCAGACACAATCATTTGGAGCCAACATTCCCCTCCACCTTTGAGTTTCCCCCATATTTGGGGAAAGATGTAGAAAGAATTGATAGCAATCATAGGGGGAATTCCAGGCTGGAAATACATCATGGAGCCAGAGGCCTATTTAAGGAGCCAGACATGGCTACACAGGATGGTCCAGAAAGATAAGCAACAATGCAGACCAAAGAAGGAGGCCTTACTCTCATCATCCCCTGTATGCAGTTAATCCTATGAGAGTGTTTTAGCAATAAACAAGGACAACAGGAAGGCTGTACTTCTCCCTGGAAAAAAGGTGATTATGTCTTAAGCACAAAAAATCAAAAGTCCTAAACATTAGCACTTAACTCAAAAATTCTGTTTCTCTCTTCAAAATAATTACAAATTGTACTATAATTGGCAAAAGAGAAAAATTATGGAGAGAAGAAAAAAACAAAATCTAGATTATAATCATAATTAAACACAATAGATTCTTCTCTTGGTGAGTGCAAAAGAAATCAGTACATCAGAAGATAAGAGAATAGAGAAAGGTTTATTTCATGCAACAGGTATGGAGACAAATGGAGTTATTTCAAAATCAGTGCCTTCCTCTAACAAAGGAAGCATGGGGATTTTGCTTAGGAGCCTATATACCTATAGGGCTGAGGTATAGCTCAGTTAGTAGAGTGCCACTCCATGCTCTCTGAGGCCATGGTTCAATCCTCAGCACCACATAAAAATGGGAGAAGGACATGGCAATCCACTCCTGAAGCAATCCCGAAACAATCAGCCATGGAAAACCCTATGAATAGCAGAGAAGCATTGACATAGTGCCAGGCATGACAGTGTCAGGGAGTGATTCATTTGTTGTACTTTGGGTGGCTATGAGTCAGACCCGACTTGACAGCATCTAACAACATCAACAAATGTGCATATAGAAAAGTATTTTGAAAATGGACACGTTCCCAAGCTGATCAGTTTAAGATGTACGTTATTGAGCATGCTCAGCTTAAGGTTACAGTTCAAGAAGGAAAGATGGTGGACACATTCCTAGGCCAGTTTGGCTCAAGGTCATGGAGCACATGTATGAAAGGTTGAAATGGAAGACAAGAATACTTCTGGACATGCTTAGCTTCTTTATCCCAAAAACATTTTAGCTGAAACAGAAGGAGAGAGCACTTTGCTGCTTCTTTAATGTAGTAGTTTGCCACTAGGGACACCTACCTAATTACCTGGCTAACACAACTGCTTTTAAAATATTTCAGAGAATATTTCAATAGAGATTGAAAAATCCTCCAGCACAAAATAAGTTCATAAGGGTCTCAGGTGTCTTGTTCATTATTCTGTCCTACTGCCTTCAATGCCCATGACAGTGGCTGGCATAAGGAGATGCTCAATAATACTTGTTAAAAATAAAATTAATATGTAATGTAATTGGCAAATGGACCAATGTTGACAGACTAAGAGCCACAAAATATTTCTGCTTCTTTCTTTTACACATATCCTAATTGTGGCTAAATTTATCAGGATTATATGGGTCATGATGGTATTTTGAGCCTAATGATCAGCCTGATCTCACCTGATTAAAATGTTTTCAGAGATGCCAGGCTTCCTTTTTTCTTTCCAACTTTTTAAATTGTTTTCTCCAAGTACAATGCATATATCTTCTTTTTTTTCCTCCTCACTCTTGGATCTATTTTGGTTTAGCTATGAGAACTTCACCAATAAAACCAAAACTCTCTCTCTCTCTCTCTCTCTCTCTCTCTCTCTCTCTCTTTCTCTCTCTCCCCTCCCTCCTTTCTCTGTCTCTCTCTCCTCTCATCCTCTTCACTCCCTGTCTCTCTCTTTTCCATCAGCTACTAATTTAATTAGTCCTATGCTCTTAGTCAATTATAATAAAAAATAATAATCCATTCACAAATGAATATGTCGATTTATTGAAATGTCTGGTTCCTCCTGACAGGGCAAAAATTCCTCTCTACCAAATGCTTCTTTCAGTTTTATTCTATTCAAAGACAAAGAAGGCCTTCAAGAGCTTGATATACAGCTTAAGGATCCACCCATTGGCCTTTGTAGATGAGAAACTAGAAAGTCCTCAGAGCATTCATTGAAAACATATCAGAATCAGAAAGTGATCCTGAAATGCATCTGAAACTTTCATCTGTGTACTCTAAAGACTCTTATCAAAAGCACATACCTTGTTGGTAGTTTTGGAATAAAAGTGTGCTAGAAGTCCTCAGTATCTTCTCAGAAACTCTGTGGGGACCTGCAAGGCAAAAGTGTATGCCATACATAAGGACTCACTCATTTCCGCTAAGGCTGCCTCTGAGTGACAGTGGGTGAGTTACCATGGGCAGGGAACCTAGTACAGTGCCTGGTACAGAGCTGTGTTTAAGAATCATGACTCTCAGCCTCCTCCTTTCCCCTCCCCATTTAAAGACAACTCACGCTGTTCTTCAAAATCTTCTCTTAGCATATTTTAATTATGTAAGATTGGAGTTGAAAGTCAGTAGTTTGGTTCCTTTTGACTTTATTTTCAGCTTTTTCTGATAGATTTCATTAATATGACTAAATTAATAAAAGCTGGTTAAATGTTACATGGACATTAGGATGAAGGTACTATTTATGTATGCAATTCAAGTAAGAGAGAAACGGGATATTAATTTTTTCCATCACTTCTTTCCAGCTAATATACCTAAATCTTGTATTTTCACTAACACTATATATACTAGCATAGCATCCACCTTAGTTAGACAAATTCATCCATTTAGTTTCCTTCAAATTCGCCCTGTCTTTGCTGGGGTCTCTGTCTTGAGTGATTTGAATCCTAATGGATGTTTTTGTCTTCCATGGAAAAAGCATGGGAACCTGAGGTATGACTCCATTCCCCACTTTAATGACCCTCTTTTACAAGTAGCATTAAATGAAACTATTTATTTTTTTAAAGGGTTTTTAGGTTGGGTGTGGTGGTGCAAACCTGTAATCCCAGTGACTCAGGAGGCAGAGGCAGGAGGATCACAAGTTCGAGACCAAAGGCCCTCTGCATAATTTAGTGAAACCCTGTCTCAAAAAGTAAAGAAAGGGGGTTGGGAGTGCAGCAAAGCATGCACGCGCAAGGCCCTGGGTTCAACTCCCAGTACCACAAAAAATGAAAAGAAAAAAAGAAAAAAGAAAAGGTTCTTAGACACCCTGTTATTTGTGTAATTACTGTTATTGTACAGAAAATTGTACAGAGAATGCTTATGCTGTTGATTCTTTCACTGGTTGAACGATAATATATAAAGCCAAAAATATGATTGAACAAGTATTTAAACACTGGTATATTTTTCTTGATATGGACATTAGACCAAAATTTATAAGATTTTAAGGAGGATATTTCAACAGTGTGGAAACTAGATAGAAACAGCTGCTTGAATGAATCCAAAATTCAGTAATAAGATACTATGAGACATGTTTGTAAAATTGAACTGATGCCTCTGTTTTTTATCTTAATGTCTGTATACAAGATGTCTAAGCTATCATGCTCCAACCCATATTTCCCAGAGGAAAAATACTAGTGTGTAACATCTGCAGGAAAATTTGGAAAAGCATAACACAAAACTAAAACTCCACAGGGGAATATTTTGTAAAGCATGAGAAGTTGTCTACTTCAAAGTCTCTTCTTGTTTCTTAGCGTTGATCTTTGAGGCAGCCTGCATATTAACATATCATGCACCCCAGGTTCAAGTCAATTTCCTCCTAAGGTAATCAGTTTCAAACAAGAAGCCTTGACAAGTCATTGTTTTCTTCCTTTTCAAGAGAGTGATTATGGTGAGAATCAGATTGTTGGAAGCGATCTTCAGCAGAATCTAGACTATTGCTTATTTTTAACTCTTATACTTACAAAGCAATTTCAGATAAAAATGTATCAAATAATACACAATTTCCTAATGGTTTATTGTTACAAGTGGTGCCCCACAGATAAATTTCTTAATATTCTTGGTGGTTAGTTCCAAGATAATAATATTAATGAGCTTTGAGAAATAGATTCCAGGTCCAGCTTTTACAATTAGATTTATAACTATCCTATAAGTTTAGAATTAGATAATGTGATGGAAGAAATTGTAACAAGATAGAAAAATGCAATTATTTTTAGAGACAGTCTTGTATTTATTTAGAAGAAAAATATCTACACCAGAATAATAAATCAATTGCGATGCAAAGGATTACCTGGCTAACCAAAGACTGTGTGGAAATTGCTCTGTGTAAGGAAGAGTGAAGGATTTGAGGCTCCAAAGAAAAAAAACCTAGAAGACGAAATAAAGAGCCAGGTAGGAAGTGCCACAGAGTGAGTCAAGGTAGTATAAAGAAGAAGAGCCATGGCAGCTTGACAGAGCTAAGAATTTGGAGAAAAAAATATTTAACATGGGGCAGGGCTTATAGTATGTAATAAGTGTCGCTTTCTTTTTCTCCTAAAATATCTTTATTTAAATCTATATCACTTTTGGTTTAGGGTTTTTTGTGAGCTGATCTGAAATAGAAGGCATGAAAATGTCTCTATCCAGCCATAGAAGGAAGGAAAGCCCACCTCTGCAAATATAGAAACAGGGACAAGAGTATAAAACTTTAATCAGGGATACAGTAAAATGAAAGTTTATGTGATCAGTTATCAAGAATCATCTTCCCCTTGCTGGGTTAATTAAACCTTATTATAAAGTTTCCCTGTAAACATTTAAACTTTCCATAAGCCATGCAAATAGCCAAAAAGTTGGCACACTTAATGCTAGATTCATTACTGAGAGTTATGGTTATATTGTGGGCTTCTTCTTCTTGTTAGATGCCATGGAGTTGGTGTCCGATTCAGGAGAAGTACTATTGGTAATGCTTCTCTGCTATTCATAGGGTTTTCAATGGCTGATTGTTTTGGGGGAGTGGCCTGCCAGGTCCTTCTCCCAAGCCTACAGAACCTGGTGTTCCCAGGAGGTCTCCCATTCAAGTACTAACCAGGTCCAACCCTGCTTAGCTCCCAAGAACTGATGGGATCAGATGCCATATGGTATGGCTGCATGCTTTGTAAGCTTACACAGAATGAATCTTTAGAAAGGGGGTGTAGGATCATCTAGCAATTTTGGCCAATAAATTTGGAGGAACAACATGGTAGCATTTGTTCACATAGCCCAAAATTGAGTTAAACAATAACTTGGCTACCACATGTGTTTAGTTAAAACAAGTCCTGGAGGACCTTTAAATCCTATAATAATACACAATTTTTAATATAACCTTAAGGAAGTATAAAGCAAATTTTTGTTTTACATAGTGCTCTCAATATTTTGTGGGATGAACTTACATTTATGGATATTATATTGCCACGTACAGAGTTATTTTTCAAGTCTAACAATGCAAATTAAGACTGGATAGCTTACTTTGTCCCAAATGTATGCCTGGATGATTGTTTCTTTTTATATACAATAATCACTAAGAGTTTATAAACATGATTTTTCATCTTAAAAGAGCATAGAGTTTGATAAATAGTGATATCAAACTTAAGAACTCAGTTGGTAGATTGCTGCTCTGTGCTTTCTGAGGCCCTGGGTTTGATCCCCAGAACCAAAAAAAATGGAAGAAGGACCTAGCAGCCCTCTCTAGAAAAAAATCCCAAAACAGCTACTGAAAATGCTATAAATAGCAGAGAAGGACTGACATAGTGATGGGCATTGCACAGTGTGGGGGAGTATTTTGTCCTGTTGTACATAGGATCACTATGAGTCAGACCTAACTTGAGGGTACTATCAACAATATTTCACATTCAGCAAACATATAGATGACATTTGTTCATTTAAAACTCTTCATATTTTCAAACTTTATATTGACCTTTTTCTAAGTATATAGGCAGGAAATTAAATGTAATTTTAATGTTGATGATTTTCCATTAAGAAACAAAAATAATTCAGTCACTTTTACATTCTAACTATATATATATATAGTTAGTTATATATAGATACATAGATATAGATATAGATATAGATATATGCTTTCTAACTATAGTTACTGATAAAATTAAATTGTAAGTAATTAATTAAGAAAAATAACAATAAAATTTAGTTGCAATGTAATTATTTTCCTCAGACTAAGAATATGTGTTATAATGATGTTGCTTCTTACTGGGTACCTACCACTGTACTAGGGCTGGAGGTTAGCTCAGTTGGTAGAGTGCTGTGCTGTACTTTCTGAGTACCTGGGTTCATTCCCCACCATGCAAAAACAGGAGAAGGATGTGGCAATCCACTCCCAAAGCAATCCCCAAACAATCAGTCATTGAAAACTTTATGAGGGTCTCTATGAATCGAACCCAACTCAATGGCACCTAATAACAACAAAAACCAGTGCACTGAGGACCATACTAGGTTTTTTTTTTCTTTTTTCTTTTTTTTTCAGAATTATTTCATTTCATTTCCTACCGTAGATGTTAATTATTCTAATCTTACAAATAAAGTCATTGAGGTTTAGAAATATTTGGGTAACTTGCCAAACATCACAAAGTAATAAGCAGAGTTGGGATTCTAAATCAAATCTACCTCCAAAACTCACAACCTTTCCAAAGAGCCAACCTGATGAGTGTATGAACTTATTATGCTTCAAAATAACTTAGTCTCAGATTCAATCTAAAAAAGCTAATAATAATATTATTACATTTACAACAGAGCATAGATGTATATGCACCACCACAATGAAGCTGAATGTGGAGCATTGATAGAGGGGACGAGCACCAACAAACAGGCAGAACCTGCCAGGCATGATGGTGCCTGCCTATAATCCCAGCCCTTGGGATCTTCAGGAGGGAGGATCATGAGTTCTAGGCCACCCTAGCCTATATAAAAAGCTCTAGAAGAGTCTGTTAGAGTTGAGTGTGGGGAGATTTCCCTTTTATTGCAACTCAGTGATGGAAACAGCATGCAAAACTATTGACTACTTCTGCAGAATTTAAAATGCTTGCTAGCATCTTTTGGCAATCTCATTTCAGTGACTTGTTTTTGTTAGTTTGCTTGTTTTTGTCTTTGTTTTTTCAAAGGTTTTTGTTTTGACTTGTTTTGAGATGGGGTCTTACTATATAGCCCAGGCTGACCTTGACCTTATGATCCTCCTAATTCAGCCTCCGAAGTGCTGCGATAGAAGGCATGTACTACCACACTTGGCAAAAAATTTATTTTTATTATAAAAAGTCTACTTAGAATTTTTTTCCAAAACAATGTCTCAAGACCAACTTAAAAAAAACTTGTATTAATTAGTTTCATAAAATTAATATATCTTAAAGTTAACTTTCTGTTAAAGAGGGAAGTTTATGGTAAAAGCTGCTTTTGAAGCTAGTAGACTGAGCTGTGTTTCCCGGTGTATGTTATCAATATATCCTTTAATAAATATTCCCACAAAAAGACATGCAAGTAGAAGAGAGGTCATCAGTGGGGGGGGGGAAGGAGGGGCACAAGAGGGTAAGGGGGAAGTTATCTGTGCAACGTACAATGAAACGCATATATGGAAATGTCACAATGAAATGCACGTCAGAATGAAACACATTAAGTTGTACATTAAAAATTTCCAATAAAAATGTATATACCCTTTCTTATACATGTACACACTCACAGTCCTCAGAATGTCTTTCATTTTTTACCTTTAAAAAATAAATAAGACTATGAGCAAAACATGAAGTTAATAACATAACTCAAGGCAAACATTGACCTTTGTACCAAAATTTGAGATAACTAAGGCAGCATGTGTATGCCTCAATCATCTGAATTTCCTCTCAGAGTTTTCTTTTATCCTGCAAAGACCAGTAGGGAATCACCCAGAAGACACACAGACTCTGGGAGTCTCTTGGGTGTTGATCTCACTTCAAATTTATTTCCTAGGGAAATGTTGTCTTGGAAGTGGCTCCCTTTTCAGCATTGATTGCATATTTAAAATATGCCACTGAGGCTCCTCTTACACTTAATATGGGAAAAACACAAAATAAGCACTGTACAAAATATTTGACAAATGAAACAAAGAAACAATTGTTTTTGGTTGTGATTCTAATGTCTCAGATAAAAACTGAATGAAAATTACATTCTTTATATTAATACTCTCTAGAGTTTTAAGATGAAAAAAGATGTAGGAAAGTAAAAGACTTAGTAATAAATAGATTTATATGGTCATCTTGGGAAACATTTAAATACTATCCTTAACTTATAAATAGCAATCCGCCATAGAGGTTTTTCATTTCCTTGATGCTATCACAAAAATAAAATGACCACAGTCTTCCAACATAACAGAAAATATAAAACCAAATGGAATAGAAAATACATTCCTGATAGACTCAAAATAGATAACAATGGGTATAAAGGATAAACCATTTCTAACTAAATGGAAGTTAGCTTAAAATAAATGTAAAATCAGTCAAAAATAAAAAGAATTATGAACATTATATGGGATGTACTTCATTATCAACAAATATATCAGGCTTGGGAGTTTCAGTGGATAGTACCTCTATTGCAAGTAAATTATATGTTATGATATTTAAAAACAAAAAAGATCAACAGTCCTATAGAAACAGGGAAAGAATATAATTGGTGAAAGAAAGAAAATTATCACCCTATGGTATATTGCTCTGGCTGATGTGTTTAATTCTTCCTTACATAAAGATAGCCCCAGGCAGATGGGCATGTACTCAAATGTTAAGATGGTATAGGATACTGTATCATGTGAAGAAAAATTGCAGGAAGTGAACACAGGACCTGGAGAAGGGACTTGACCAAAGCCCAGGAAAAGAGTGCATAGCTTTCCCCAAGTGTTAGAAACAGTGTTAGAAGCACCTTTATATGAAAGAAAAATTGTACTTTTTCTGTCTCCAAAAACGGGAGCTGGGTTACATATAAAAATGTTTTAAAAGTTAAAACTGTATCATTATGGAAAATGTGGTCATGTTAGAGAGGTCTCCTTTCTTTACAAATGGAAAAGCAATGAAAGAAAGGGGAGACATAAGCCCACACACTTGAGAGGCCCAAGAATTGAATTTGTTTTAAGCATAACAGATTTAAAGGTTTAAAAAGCTGTCATTGTGCATCTCCAGTCTGAACTTCTGTCTCTTTTCTGTTTGATTTCTTTCTCAAAGTTCTTTATGGAACAGGACAGTAAAGAGGGTTGCTGAAAGCACCAAGTTTACCAGAGTTTAAAATCATGGAGTGAAAAGCAGCCCTCTCTCTCCCATCTTCTGTTTGTGACTTAAATGGGAAGCCTGGTTGGTTCTCTGGGTAGTCACTTCTTGGACAGGGGAAAGGATTTTTGTAGGAGATACCCCAGGCCAGGTGTTTACCTTAAACACCCAACATCATGCTGACATCAGCAGAATCACTCAGAGTGGAAAAGAGGGCCCTGAGGAGCTGTGCAGGCAAGAACAAACAGGTAGAGACCAAATTAAGTTTAAAAGGGTGTACACCACAGCTACTTTGGAAAGTTGTGAATTTCTCATCATTGCACATGTTTGAACCTGAGTTTAATAACAACTTCTCAGACTTAATAGGCTATATTACCCCTCACTGACAACAGAGTCCTGAACAGATCATCTTTCCTTTACCATGTCAGTCAACAGGTAAACGCTGAGCACTTACAACATAGCAAGTCACATAGACAGGATGGCTCAAAGACAGCCACAATCCCTGCCCTGCAGGTTCTGACAATCTAAGATCTTTGGGAAGGAGAACATATTTGTCGCATAATGTGATTATGACTGATAGAAAAGATATATGTGGAAACTGGTCATTATTAAATAATACATAAATGCAGTTTGCTAAAGAGCATAATTAGAATTATGACTATTTGCACTAGGATTGGCAGGAAGGAGCTACAAGTATCATCTCTAAAGGAGATTTATAGACACATGCCATATACATTCTGCTCAGCTCTACTGGACAGCTGGGATCTAGCTCAAAATGAATTACTTCTTCCAGTAAAGATCATCAAGGGGATAAAGCATCAGGCTGCTTCTCAATCTGTGAGCCAGGACTAGAAATTTAAGAAGGAGAGTTTTCCCTGGACCATAGGTACTGTGACACTGCCTTTGGGACAAGGGTCTGCATGAGGTCTCAGCAGGATTAGCCCCAGAATCCCATGAGCCAGACCAAGCAGTGCAACTTCTCAGACACTGGAGCCACTTTTCGTGAAGTGACATGAAAGCACCTTGGGCAGGCTGGGCTGCTCCATTGCCAGAGAATTGGCTTAAGGGTCTGAAGGTAGCAATATTGTTCCCAGCAACATGTCAGCAATGGCCACCACAAATGCCAAGAACACCTGCCATGGGAATCCTGCTGTGAGAGTTATACATTCTTATTCTAACTATACCTCTTTGAAGAAGTTCATCATGGAATCATGGGAAGTTGCTTCTTCCTATGCCTCCGTCTCCTAACAAAATGAAAGTGAGTGTGACCTATAAAAAATAACAAAATAAATTTGAATGATAAATAATGGAACATTGTCTCCCTGATTCTAGTTTTTACTGATGCCCTGCTTGTACGACTTTATTGCCTTGAATGAGTGTCGATATTCCCATTGGAATTCATCTAGTCAATAAGACAATCAAGTTAACCCATGGAACTCAAAAACTTCTGTTTCATTTTTTTAAAAGTGGTCAGTTAATCTTTTTGGGGGTTGTGAGTATTAGGCAACATGGAAAACTTTAAAGTTGATCACCACTCTCTTAAATCTATCCTGCTTATATCCCTAATGGTCTCTCTGAGACACATATAATGACAGCCCTTGATGTATATGACAGGAAATGACAGAATTAGGAGAAAGCTCTAAATCAGTGTTTGCCACAACTTAGTTTCCAAAGTGCCTACAGCCATACCACCTGGCATCCAATCCCATTAGATCTTGAAAGCTAAACAGGGTTGGCCTGGTTAGTCCTTGAATGGGAGACCACCTGGGAATACCAGGTGCTCTAGGCTTGGGAGAAGGACTCCACAGCCTACGCCCAAAACAATCTGTTATCAAAAATTCTGTGAATAGCAGAGAAGTACTGACGATAGTGCTGGGCATGGCAAAGTGTGGGAGAGTGTTTCATCTGTTGTATGTAGAGTCACTATGTGTTGGACCTGACTCAATGGCATCCAACAAAAACAAGTTTCCAAACTATCTAAGTGGAACAGTCTATTTAGATCAAGATTAGATTTGCCGCATATTAGACCCTTCATATCTTTAACTCAGCCATGGTTTAAAGGAGGAATTTCCCTCTGTTTCCAAATCATTAATGTCATATCTTCATCCCAAGGATAAACTGAAAATAACCTGAAGAAATTTCATTCCATGCAAGGGAAGCAAAGAGTATGTAAAAATCCTGCTCAGCTGACTGAAAACATAAGGTCCAGGATGAATTGTAAAAATAATCACTTCAATGGACAAGGCCCTGGGTTACTCAATCTGCAGAATCACAGTAAACAAACAAACAAACAAATAGTCGTTGTTGTTAGATGTAGTCTATTGGGGTCTGACTCACAGTGACCCTATGTACAACAGTATTGTAGTGCTTCTCTGCTATTCCTAAGGTTGGCTGATTTCTTTTTGGGAGTGGGCTGCTGGGTCCTTCTCCCAAGCCTACAGCACTTGGTGTTCCCAGGCAGTCTCCCATTCAAGGCCTAACCAGGCCTGACCCTGCTTAGCTTCCAAGATCTGGCAGGTTCAGAGGCCACAGTGGCATAGCTGCAAATAAATAGACATAAATACAAAGTTGCATGAGAAATCCCATCCTGAGGTGATGACCAGTGATTTGTAATTTGGAACACCAGTGAAAAAGTGAAGGCTTTTGTTTTTCCATTTTTTCAAAGACAAAGGAGGCTTCTGAATGCAAGAAATTTTTTTGACATAAAGTATCCATGGATGCTATTGATTGGTGGGCTAGGAGACAAGATGGGGGCATGTTTCAACTCCCACGTTTCCATTATTGCATGCTTCAGTCATGGGGAAAGGAGAAGACTGGATATAAGTCACTTTCCAACAGTAAATGAATATCTTGTTAAAGGTCTGTTGATCTTTTTTTGTTTGTACCACTCTCTAATACATCTTTCTTCTCTTGAGGACAGAGGTGTGTGTGCATGTATGTATGTGCACACCCACATAAGTACCTATCTTTCATTCTGTATTGAGGACAACAAAGTAGTGGAACCTCAAAAAAAAAAAAGTATCTCTTGGTCTTTAAACAGTTGCTGTGACTCAAATATTTCTAATCATAAGTGACCCATCTACTTCTTTTTTGAGTTAGATAATCTACTCCCTCAACATTTCTCCCAACATAACACACATGGAGCAGACAAGACTACCCCTGATGGAAATGGTCAGCCAGCAGGAGCTTCTCTCAGGGGATAGATAACAGCCAGAGCAGGATATCGGCCACTCTGACTTTAAATATTGGAATTATTAGAGGCTTCCTCCAAGGGAACTGAAGCACACATTCTTTCTCTGTAAACAATATGGCAAGCATGGTTTCATAATTTTTCTGTAGCATCTCATAGACTTGCACCCTCTTTATCATTACATTAATTATTACAGAGTTTGGAGTGGAGTTCCATGTAGTTTAGTGTAGTTTTCCACAAATGCTGATTACCCAAACTAGATAGACCTCTCCCCCATGGGCTGGCAGATCTCTCTCTAAATTGTCTACAGAGATAATCCTGTTGTCTCTGATGGAGTTCTGTCCTGTATATTTCTATTGGATAATTCTGAAATCAGAGGGATTTTGGCAAACAAGCAGGCAGCTCATGAGTGAAAAATGGATATTTCATAGATTCATAGATTTCTTTCAAAGTTAAGAATCAAGGCTTCCAGCAAAAGGCAACATTAGGCCATTTTGACCAAAGAATCAGTGTTTCAAGGCAGACATGTAGACATAGGGATTGCGGTTTTGCTAATTGTAACAGAAGGGAGGTGTCAAGAGAGCCACCGTCCTGAAGGAGCCCTTGTGAACAGAGGACAGTCTGAGACATGAGGAACTGAGTGCACTGTTGGGCAATACCGCAGTTGACCTTCACAGGAGAGACTGTGGTTCCTTCTACATCTTGATTTGATTACAACAGTGATTTCAGAGGGCTCAGGAGAAGAAAAGGAACTGAGCCAATCCTTAAAACTGCTAATTCTGTGCTCATTTTAACAAGCAAAGAACACACCAGTGGAAGTGATTGCTTTAGTATGCCTGAATTTAGTGTACAAAAATCTTTCTAAACCATTCTAGATAATGTCAGAATCTTTCCTGAGAGCAAGTTTGTTTTTCATCCCTGAAGCAAAATAACCTACAAGAAAGAGGTTGCACTTTCTCAATACTGCTTCACTTTTGCTACCTTGCTATCCCTCATTCTCAAACCAACCACATGAGGCTCAAGATTTCAACTGATCTTAGTCTTAAGTTATATCATACTATGTCAGTGAAAAAGAGTTATATTTCAAAGTTAATTTATGTGGTTTAAACATTTGTGAAAGTTCTCTGTTAAACTTTTTAAAATGACTTTACCACTTGTTAGTTTTATTGTTCCTCTGAGGGAAATGATGTCCTTATATTTTAAAGATACTGGTCAAAAATATGGAATTGCTCTCACTTATTTTTTTTCCAACTAAGCACTTCCAGAAATAGATTAGAATCCACAGTGAACTCTCAAATGCCTCTATTATTTTAAATTAGAGTCCTGCCTTAATTTAAGAAGAAAAAACACTTGGCCATAATCATAACATTTTGACCAAAAAGATATACAACAACAAGATGCCAGTAATGAATACCCCTGTTTTATAGAACCTGAAAAACAAAAATCCTATTACACACATGCACACAGTATTAGAGAGAAATAAAATAGCACTGAGTAGCTTCTGTCGTCATTTAATGAAAAAGTAGAAAATCTTAATTAGTGGTTACTTGAAAATTTCATCAGAATGTTATTTACTTAACAAATGATTTAAAATATGCATATGGAGACAAACATGGATCTCATCCTAGTTTTTTAGTCTTCAAAACTGAAAACTTTTGAGGAGAAAAACAGTGCTGGTTTTCTTCAAATGTCACAACAGACTCAATTGTTTCCTATAATTGAAACAAAAACCAAGACACTAAATCTGTAAATCCAACACTTTTATACATATTCAGCAAAGCTTATGAGCAACAACTATTAAATTATTAGGCTAATTTCCCTTTGGCATAACATCTGCACATAAGCACACATATGCATGTAACACATACATGTGGGTGTACATGGAATAAAAGCCATCGTTGTGTATTTATAAGGTTTCCTTTTAGTGACTCCAAGTTTAATAAAATTTCATCTGCAGTAAAATATTTGGAAAGGCCCATATAAAAATTAAAGGGTCTTATTTTGTTAGGTGCTTTCACTGGCAAGAAAAATAGCTCTTTCCAAGTGTTCAGAGGGCTGGGGTTTAGCTCAGCTGATAGAGAGCTGCTGTGCATCTCTGAGGACCCAGGTTTGATCCCCAGCACCACAAAAATGGGAAAAGGATGAGGCAAGCCACTCCCAAAGTAATCCCAAAACATTGAAAAACCACTGAAAACCCTAGAAGGGCCGCTCTGAGTCAGACCTGACTGGATGGCACCTAACAACAACAAATGTTCAGATATATAAAGTATAGCATCAAAAGGAGCTTAAATAACCCTCAAGTTCTGATGCTATCATGATAAAATGTAGCACTCACCTAAAAGTGCTGCTAAGTATAATAGCCAAAGTCTGAGTACACTCAGGATGAACTATTGCTCGAAATATAAATTCTTTCTTTCTAAGGTTGAAATAAGAGAACAGAAAAATCTTGTAGAATGTCTGAGATCGTACATCACTTCATCCAAGGGCCTTGTTGGGTTTTTGTTTTGGAAGAGTACTTGAGCATTCTTATCAATCTTAGAATCTTCAGTGAACCACTTGTTTTTCTCCAGTTTTCTTCCTGTCAGTGTTTTCAGGGCTTTTTGTTTTGCTTTGCTTTGGTTTTCTTCAGCGAATGCTAGGTACTGCTTCTCAGTATTTTTGTATCTTCCCTTCTATGTCTTCTAAAGACTTTCCAATTGTTCTAATCATTTTCAGCTATCATTGAGATTACAATGCGTTCATGATTACATCATGAAAGCCTTTTCTCCCTGGCTATTGGGGAGCATTATTTAAAACTTAAAATACTTCCTCAGTTCCCAGATCAGAGCATTTCTCCCACCTGACTCCTTCAGCTCAAAGATCATCTTGTTTAATGTATTCTGCAAAATGGAGCAGCCATCCAACAGAGCCCATGCTGGGCTTTCAAGAACATGGTTCCATCATGGAGAGATTTCCTTTGCTTGAAAAAGACTACTTTGCCACAGCTAAACATATCCATGTGGCCTGCCCCAAACAGTGCCTTTAATAAATTGACCAAATGAAACACTGAGAATATCTGCATGGCAAGAACACTAATAGGCACTTTTTAGTAAATGACTAGAATGTGGTTTTACTGAAAATTACAGGGTCGAAAAAAGAGAGATACAGAGAGAGTACGTTCTTGCATAGGTGGCCAGGTTTCCACAGACACACTCATTCACTTCATTAATCCATTCTTTCCTCTCAGAGTAATAGAGTTTTTATCTAGGTCACATGGCCACTCAGAGTAAAGATTATATTACTGTTTCTTTGGCAGATGGATGTGACATGCGACCATGTTTTGGCTAGGGGATTCCTGGAACCTAAATTAGGGAGGCAAACCCTATCCTTACTGCTTTCGCCATCCTGCTTCATGGGAAATGGATATGGAGACAAGCAGTGGAAAACCATGAGGTTAAGAACAGCACTGGAGAGATGGTATTGCCACATGATGAAACCATCTGAGTCTTTGGCAAGTAGAATCGCTCTCCCCCCACTTTTACATGAGCTGAAATCAAACTTTTTGTTTCAGACTGTTATTCTAGGTCCGTATTTTAAGGAGCTGTAGCCACATGCTAATTCTTTCCATGAAGAGCCAGGTTGCCCTTGCTAGCCTTCAAACATCTGACAGTCACAGCACACACATTTCTGATAACCTCATGTTTTTATTTTTCCTGGGAATTGACTTATGCTTGGGACTGAACCATCTGGACTTTAAAGTTGAAACCTCTAAAATCACAGCTTATGGGCTACCCACTGAATTCTCTTACTGTGGTACACAAGGCATAAGTAGATGGAAATGGGTCTGAAGAAAGAGTCTGGGTGCTGGACCAGAGTCAGTTAACAGACATCATCATAGGATTAGGATTAAACATTGTGTCAAGATTTACCAGGCATAAATGCCAAAGTCTCTTGACTCTGAGTCTGGTGCAGAGATCGTTCTGCTTATGTGTCAGCTTGCATATTTTTAGAGGACTATCTGGAACCAAACAGTCAGCCATTGAAAACCCTATGAGGGTCTCTATGAGTTGGATACCAACTCAATGGCACCTAACAACAACAACAACAATCTGAAACCAAATTTCAAGTGTACATACCTCAGAAATTCTTCTGGTTTTCATTTATCATTTTTCTATATATTTTTCTTGCTCATTCTTTATTTACTAACTTTTTATTGAATTTTTCTGACTTACAACTAGTCTCACAATTTGAAAATTGACCCTTGCCAATTCTGTGCCTTCTTTTACTTCATATTTTGGGGCATGAGAGAGATGATGGTTATTAATTTATTGAACTTACACCTATCCTTATCTTTGGTTTATGAAAAAAGTCAGTATTTCACTGTAAAAAGTACCCTATTTAGTTTTCAGACCCCAAGTGTCACTTAGAGTCACCCACCATGAGGCATTAAAGAGAGATAGGATTTCATAGAATTATTGTATCTTGTTGTTAGGTGCTATCGAGTCAGTGTCCAACTCATCGCATACCTGTGCACAAGAGATGAAACACTGTTGTCAGAGATTCTCTGCTATTTATAGGGTTTTCAATGCTGGTTGCTCTTTTGGGAGTGTATTGCTGGGTCCTTCTCCCAAGCCTACGGTGCCTGATGTTCCCAGGCAGTCTCCCATCCAAGTAATAACCAAGCCTAACCCTGCTTAGCTTACAAAATCTGATGGGATCTGATGTGACAGTGGTATGGCTGCAGTATTTTATCTTACTTTTAAAAGTCCAAACTCACAACTGGTCCAAACAACTCTTTCAGTTATTTCCTATGTGTATGTTTGAGAAAATTATGTAACCTCTTTGAACCTCAACTTCTCACTTGCAATTGCAAATAAATCTCTACATTATTGAGGTTAGCATTGCTTCAATAATATCCAATGATATTAGTGCTTGCTATAACTGTTGTTGATGGGAAGAATACACAGAGTCATTATACAAGAAAGAATTGGTAGATGACCAACCATTCCAAGAGGTTGCATATGAAGAGGAACCAATGGTGTTGAAGGACGAAGTGGAAGCTGCCTTGAAAGAACTGGCGAAACAAAGCTCCAGGAACTGATGGGATACCAATAGAGATGTTTCAACAAACAGATACAGCACTGGAGGTGTTAACATGTTTATGCCAACAGATTTGGAAAACAGCTACTTGGCCAACTGACTGGAAGAGATCCATATTTGTGCCTATTCCCAAAAAAGGGGATCCAACTGAATGTGCAAACTATCGGACAATATCATTAATATCACACACCAGCCAAATTCTACCAAAGATCATTCAGAAGCCACTGCAGTAGTATATAGACAGGGAATTACTGGAAAATCAAGCGGGGTTCAGAAGAGGGCGAGGAACTAGGGACATCATTGCTGAGGTCAGGTGGATGTTAGATGAAAGCAGAGAATATCAAAAAGATGTCTATCTATGTTTTATTGACTATGCAAAAGCATTTGATTATGTGGATCATAACAAATTATGGATAAGACTTCGGAAAATGGGAATACCAGAACACCTAATTGTGCTCATGAGAAATCAGGAGGCAGTTGTTTGAATAGAACAGGAAAACACTGAGTGGTTTAAAGTTGAGAAAGGTGTGCGTCAGGGCTGTATAC
>VMDO01026612.1:0-26445 GCA_007922755.1 Pedetes capensis | reverse complement strand
ATATATGGATATATATATATGGATACATTGATGGCCAGATGTTTCCAATGAATGTGTAATACATTTAAGGAAACGTTATTATTGTTATTATTGGTAGGTGCCTTCAAGTCCTGTCAGACTCATAGTGACACTTATAGGGTTCTCAATGGCTGAATGTTTTGGGATTGCCTCAGGAGTGGATTGCCATGTCCTTCTTCTATTTTTGTGGTGCTGGGAATCATACTCGGGACCTCAGAGACTGCAGAGCGGCATTCTACCAACTGAGCTAAATCCCAGCTCGTTGTTGTTGTTGTTGTTGTTGTTGTTGTTGGGTGCCATTGAGTCGTATCCAACTCATAGCGACCCTCATAGGGTTTTCAATGTTGTTGTTGTTAGGTGCTGTTAATTTGGGTCCGACTTATAGAGACACTATATACAATAGAACAAAACACTACCAGACACTGTGCCATGCCCAGAACTACTGTCATTGCTTTTCTGCTATTCATGGGATTTTCAATGGCTGGCTTTTTTTTTTTTTTTTTTGCGGTACTGGGGGTTGAACCCAGAGCCTCGCACCTGCATGCTCTGCAAGTGCTGGACCACTGAGCTGCACCTCAGCCCATTTTTTTTACTTTTTGAGACAGGGTCTTGCTAAGTTACATAGACTGCCTCTGGTCTGGAAATTGCGATCCTCCCGCCTCCGCCTTCTGAGCCGCTGGGATTACAGGTGTGTGCCACCACGCCGGGCCCAATGGCTGGCTTTTTTTTGGTAGTGTTCTGCCAGGTCTTTTCCCAAGCCTACAGTTTCAGGTATTCCCAAATGGTCTCCCATCCAAGTACTAATTGGGCCTGACTCTGCTTAGCTTCTGAGATCTGACAGGATCAGACACTGCAGTGGTATGACTGTAGACAAGGCGACATTGTTTGTTCTTATTAGGTGTTGTTCTTATTAGGTGTTGTCTTATTAGGTCCAACTCATAGTAACCCTGTGTACAACAGAACAAAATACTTGCTGACACTGTGCCATACCTGGCACTATTGTCAGTGCTTCTTGCTATTCATAGGGTTTTTAATGGCAGATTGTTTAGGGAGTGGATTGCCAGGTACTTCTCCCTAACCTGCAGCATCTGGTATTCCCCAGCGGTTTGTGTGAATGCATATAATTTAATTTATGAACAATATCCTAAACTAAAGTTTATACTGTGTTATTTAGTCAATTTATAGTTATGAGAAAATCTACACTTGCTTGTAAGATTTTTCTCTACCATTGCATTTTGGAGACCATATGTGTTTGTTTCTTTTTTAAGATCCTGACCACATCAGCCAGGAATATATTCACAATATATTTTACAATTTGAAAGTTGTTGGAGTTTTTACACCATCTATATCTATTTATAATATTTGTTTGCCTTCAACTAGAGTGCCAAAATTCAATGTGTCTGTTATAAGATATGAACTTTTACAGTGAACTCAATTTGATAGTGACTTCATTTTAAAGAGAGATTATAGCAAGAAAAGTATACACTTTTCAAGAGCTTAACCACTACCAAATTTGAAGGGAACAAAATACATAATCCTACTATTGTTAGGTGCCATTGAGTTGGGTCCAACTCATAGCCACCCTGTGTACAAAAGAATGAAACCTCCCTGACACCATGCCATCCATGCAATCTTTATTATGTTTAAGCCCATTGCTGCAGCCACTGTGTCAATCCATCTAGTAGAGAATATTCCTTTTTTTTCGTTGACCCACCATTCTACCAAACGTGAGATTTCTCTCCTCCTGGCATGTCCAAAATACTTAAGACATTCTGCATGTGTTGATTGTATAACTAAGTAAAGCAAAATATTGTACAATCTCAATCTTTTCTCCATTTATCATGATGTTGTATACTGACCCAAGGGTAAGGATTTTTGTTGTCTTTATGTTCAGGCACAATCCATACTGAAGGCTATGTTCTTTGATGTTGTTAGGTACCATCGAGTTGGGTCCAACACATAGCAACCCTCACAGAGTTTTCAGTGACTGATTGTTTCGGGATTGCTTTGGAAGTTATTGCCATGTCCTTCTCTCATTTTTGTAGTCTGGGTATTGAACTCATGGCCTCAGAGAGTACAGCACTCTACTAACTGAGCTAAGCCCCAGCCTTGTATTCATTAGTAAATATTTCAAGTCCTCTTTATATTCAGCAAGCGAGTGTCATCTGGTGAATATAGGTAAATAAGTTTTCCTCCAGTCCTTATGCTACACTTTTCTTCATAAAGTCCAGCTTCTTAGATTATTTCTTAAGCCTAAAAATTGAAGAGATATGGTGAAAGGTTAAAACCCCAACTCACACCTTTTCTACCTTTAAACCAACCAGTGTTTCCTTATTCTGTTTGTATGACTGCCTCCTGGTCCTCGTACAGATTCCTCATGGGTACAATTAAATGTTCTGGTATTCTCATTCTTCACAATGCCATAATTTGTTGTGTTCCACAGTCAAATGCCTTTGTATAGTCAATAAAACATAGGTAGACATTGTAGGGAAGAATTGGGAGGAAATTGGCAAAAACTCCCAAACTGGGAAAATGGCATTTGAATATCTGGTTTGTAAGTTAGAAATCTAGGGAAAATGAAAGTAACTTGGTTGCGTGTTTGTACAAAACCCTTCCTGATTGGACAATTGGACTGAAAGCTGATTGGCTCAGGCCATTCCTTGGGCGAACTATATAAAGAGCTGCGCTGTGGCGGCTCGACCTCTTTTTTGGCACGGCCTTTCTGGCATCCCTTTCTGCACCTTCTCGCCTGTTCCTGCCCGGACCACAGATGAGGGCGCGCCTCTCCCGCTGCTCTCCCCCGAAACTTTGATGGGGAAAAAACGCTCTCCTGTTGCAATCCTTGACAAGGAAAAGAACCTGCTCTCCGTCTGATCACCGAGGAAGCGGCAGCTGTCTCCTCCTGACCACCGAGAGGACCAACACAGGTGTTTGTCCCTGGAAGGCAAAAGAGCCTGAGGCTTTTCCTTTCTCCTGTCTCCTCCGGGGTCCCGAGGGCCAAGGGAGTCTGCGCCCCTCACCTGAGGGTCCCGAGTGAATTGTGTTTAGTATCTGTGTGCGCGGCGGCGGGGCAGCCCGTCCGAACCTTCAGGCCGGACTGGGAGGCGCGTGCCCCACATAGATTTGGCGCCCGAACGTGGGGCCCAACATAGTTGGTGCCCGAACAGGGACCCAACAGACATCTTTTTGGTATTCTCTTCTTTCATCTAATATACATCTGACATCACTAATGATGTCCCTGATTCCAAGCCCTCTTGTGAATCCAGCTTGATTTTTCCAGCAGTTCCCTGTTAACATATTGCTGCAGTCACTTTTGCATGATCTTTAGTAAAATTTTAATTTTGTGTGATATTAATGATATCACTTGATAATTTCTGCATAGGGATGGATCTTTCTTGGTAAAGGGCACAAACATGGATCTCTTCCAGCCAGTTGGCCAGGTAGCTATTTTCCAAATCTCTTCACACAAATAAGGTAGCACCTCCAGTACTGCCTCTGTTTGTTGAAATATTATAATCAATGTTCCATCAATTCCTGGAACTTTGTATTTCACCAATTCCTTCAAGTTAGATTCCACTTCTTCCTTCAGTACCATTGGTTCCTGATCATATGCAACATCTCAAAATGGTTAGTCATCCACCAATTCTTTTTAGTATAATGACTCTGTGTATTCCTTCCATCTTCTTTTGTTGTTTCCTGTGTCATTTAATATTTTCCTCATAGAAACTTTCACTATTGTTACTCAAGGCTTGATTTTTTTCTTCAATTCTTTAAGCCTGAGGAAAACAAAGCATGTTCTTCCCTGTTGGTTTTCTATCTCCAGCTCTTTGCACGTGTCACTATACTATTTGATTTTATCTTCCTGAGCTGCTCTTTGGAATCTTCCTTTTGGTTATTTGGGCTTGTCATGTCTTCCTTTTACTGTAGCTACTTGACATTTAAGGGCAAGTTCCAGAATCTCTTTTGACATGTAACTTGGTCATTTCTTATTTTCCTATAGTCTGAGTAACTTTTTGCTTTCCTCCTGAATGATGTCTTTGACGTCATGCCACAGCTTCTTTGGTCTTTGGTCTTTAGTGTCTAACACATCAAATTTGTTCTTGAGATGGTCTCTGCACACAGGTGGGATATACTCCAGGTCCTACTTTGGCTCTCATACACTTGTTTCAATTTTCTTCAGTTTCAGTTTGTACCTGAATATGAGCAGTTGATGGTCTGATTCACAGGCAGCACCTGTCTTGTTCTGACTTTTGATATTGAGATTTTCCATCATCTCTTTCCACTAATTTAGTCAGTTTGATTCCTGTATGTTCCATCTGGTGAATTCCATGTATATAGTCATCATTTATGTTGGTGAAAAAAAATGTATTTGCAATGAAAAGGTCATTGCTCTGACAATATTTTTATCATGTCACTTTGAGCATCTTTTTTGTCACCAAGGCCATATTTTCTAACTACTGAGCCTTTTGCATTGTTTCCAACTTTTATATTCCAGTCATCAATAATTATGAGTGCACTTTGACTTCTGGTCTCCAGAACTGAGAGAAAATAAATTTCTAGTGTTTAAAAAATAATTATCAGTGAATTCTGATTGTATGTTTGATCTATTTCAAATTGAAGAAACTGGTAAAAATCTTCCCCTTCATCATTTGTGGCCTTAGTGGTGGGTGTGTAAATTCGAATAATAGTCATATTAACTGGTCTTCCTTGTAGGCCCATGGACATAATTCTATCTCTGACAGAATTATATTTCAGGACAGATCTTAAGATGTCTTGTTTGATGATGAATGCAACCCCACTTTTCTTTAATTGTCATTTTCAGAATAGTAGATCATATGTTTATCTGATTCAAAATGGCCAATGCCAGTCCATTTTAGTTCACTGATGCCTAGAATCTGGTGTTTATGTGCTCCATTTCACTTTTGACAGTTTCCAATTTTCTTACATTCATACTACTTACATTCCATGTTCCAATAATTAATGGATGCTTATAGTTGTTCCTTCCCATTTTGAGTCAGGCCACATCAGCAAATGGAGGTCCCTGGGGCTTTATTCCATTCTTGTCATTAAGGTGGATGTTATTTTTAGGACACAATTCTTTCCTAGTCATCTTCTGAGTACCTTCTAACCTGGGGGGATCATTTTCTGGTACCATATCTGCTATTCATAGAGATTTCTATGGGTAATTATTTCAGAAGTGGGCTGCCAGGTCCTTCTCCTATAATCCTATTATCAAACTACTTTAATAACATCTTTCAAATGTTTTCAGAACATTCTGAATAAAAGGTTAAGTGCCATTGAGTTGTTGGTCTGATTGATAGTGACCCTATATAACAGAGTGAAACCCTCCCCAACATTATGCCAGGCCTAATACTTTGTCAATGATTCTCTGCTATTCATAGGTTTTGCAATGGCCAATTGTTTCAGTAGTGGGCTGCCAGCTCCTTCTGTCACTGGGAGAGTATTTTTAGTGCTTTCTAAATTTTAGATTTAATTGGAGATTTTCTTTTCCTTCTAAGTTCTGGAGTTCAAATCTAGGGCCTTATGCATGCTAGGTAAGTACTTAACCACTGACTTATACCCATATCGCAATTTGGGAAATTCTTAAAGTTCTATTCTAGGGACCAATTATGCTAACCAACTTTTTATTTTTCCAAATAAATTTAACAAACTAAAGGTACCTTTAAAATCATAATCACTGAACAAATTAAGGGATATTTTACAGCAAGAGAGTGAGAAGGGAACAATTTCATTGTGAGCCATAGTCTTTTAAATTGAAAAGAGTTATTATTAGGGAAATCCCACTTTTATGTCTTGATTTTCTTAATTTTCCATTTCTAAGTATCCACAAACTTATTGTTTTTAGGTGTCTTGAGTCAGGCCCAACTCATAGAAACCCTATGTATAACAGAATGGAACACTACCCACACTGTGCCATGCTCAACACTATAACTGACAGTGTTTCTCTGCTATTCTTAGGGTTTTTGATGGCTGACTGTTTCAGGTACGGTCTTCTGGGTCCTTCTCTGAAACCTACAGCACCTGGTATTTCCAGACAATCTCCAGTACAAGTACTAACCAGGCCAGACCCTGCTTAGCTTCTGAGATCTGATGAGAATGGACACCAGGTTGTTAAGGGTGTAAAAAAAAAATAGGCTTTAACAATGATTGACCACAATTTCCTTTTAGAAGCTTGAATTCAAAGATTAGAAAAGAGAAGTTGTTGGTGTGGAAATGGGAAGAATCTGATTAAATAAGTGAAATTAAGTCTATTCAATTAAGGCAAGTAGCAGTAATGTAAGCCTGGAATAGTGCAAATAAGCCACAGTGAGACATGCTTTTAAGTCAAATACAGTATCCATGTCTTTCAATGCATCTCTCCACGAGTAACTCATGATTACTTTGTAAAACAAATTAATTGCATTATATTCTGTCCCATTATTCACTTCTCATTCAATAGCCATAGAAAGAAATAGTTATGGAAAGGCTTGCTACCAAAATGTTTTGCTATATTAAGCACAAAGTAAATTAAATAGAAGCATATGAAATAGAGCAAATTATTAAGTTACTGAAGTGGATGTGGAAAATGCTACTTTCTGTGCCTAGAAAATCCCTGCCCTTGGATGGCAAATTAATAAATTAAGGAAGAAAATTAAGGACCTGGAGAAAAACATCAGAAACATAAGGGAAACTCAACAGGGAAATCGAGATTCTAAAACAAATGTTGAAAATGAAAAATCCAGTAAAAAAAAAAGACAGTTTAAAGCATCAAAATGATAAACAGTAAAAAGAATGCCAAAGATAGAAGAAAAGTTTGAGGCAAAATTACATTTAGACAGCAATAAAAAATAAAACCAAAATGGTCAAAACTTTTAAAAATTTTGGGACATGATCAGGAGACCACACTTAAGAATCCATGGCATAAGAAAAGCTCAGATGCAAACTAAAGGTGTAGAAAATGCATTGAATGAAATTTTATAAGGAAATCTCCTAATATTAAGGAAGCATATGGAAATTCAATTATAGGAGGCCTGTAGAATAACAAATAGATATGGATACAGTGGAGAAAGAAGCTCTCCATATCACATTACAGTTAACATTCTAAGACAATTCAAAATAAAGAAAAAATATTAAAAGCTGTGAGAGAAAAATGCTATCTTACAAAGGCAAACTCAAAAGAATAATATCAAGCCTCTTAGCAGAAACTTTAAAAGCCAGGAAAGCATGGAGTAATATATTTCAATACCTGAGAGTAAATAAATGCCAACCACAGTTACTATGTCCAGCAAAGTTATCTTTTATAATTGATGGAGAAATAAACATCTTCCAAGATAAGCACAAACTAAAATAATTTATGGCTAATAAGCCAATATTACAGAAAATGCTTAAAGGAATCTTATATCCATGACAGAAATAGATGAGCAAATGAAAACTAGAAAAGAATCAAACCTCTCTAACTCAGTAAACCAGCATACCACTATGATGAATAAGTGAAAAAGAAAAGAAAATTTAGTATTCAACCCAACCAGGAACATAAGCAACAAAATTAGGAGAATCAGCAAACACTTCTCAATAATAAACCTGAATATAAATGGCCTTAACTTTCTAATTGAAAGACACAGACTAGATGACTAGATTAAACAAACAAGCAAAACAACAACAACAACAAAAAACAAGATCCAACCCTTTGCTATCTGCCAGAAACAAACCTCACTCACAAATACACACACAGACTGAAAGTGAAAATTAGTATACCAAGCAAGCGTAAGCCAAAAACAAGAATATCTACACTTATATCTGACAGTACAATTCAAGCCTAAATTACTTGTTGTTTTTGTTTTTAGGTGCCGTCAAGTCGTGTCCAACTCATAGCGACCCTTATAGGGTTTTTAATGGCTGATTGTTTCGGGATTGCCTTGGGAGTGGATTGCCATGTCCTTCTCCCATTTTTGCGGTGCTGGGAATCAAACTCGGGACCTCAGAGACTGCAGAGTGGTGCTCTACCAACTGAGCTAAATCCCAGCCCTTAAATTACTTAGAAAATATAAAGTTAGAAAATATAAAGTTCATTAATAAAGAGAACACTCCACCAAAAATATAGAGCAATTCTACCTATGTATGCATCAAATGCTAGTGCACTCACTTTTATAAAGCAAATGCTAGACATAAGAGGAAGCACAGAAATAGTAATAGTGAGTGACTTCAATAATATACTTCCATCAATAGATAGATCATCCAGATTAAAAAAAATCAAAAAGAAACTTCAGGGTTAAACTTTAGCCTAGATCAAATGGGATTAACAGATACCTATATAAAATTTAATCCAACAGCAGCAGAATATGTATTCTTCTCAGAAACCCATGGAATATTCTCAAAATAGGTCACATTTTAGGCTATAAAGCAAAGTCTTAACAAATACAAAAGTATTAAAACAATTTCTTGTGTCTGATGAAATTATAGTGAAATAAAACTAGAAATCGGTAGTAAGAGAAACTAAAAAACTTTACAAATACACAGAGTTTGAACAATCATGTTTCAATGAGTAAGTGGTCATTAAAAAAATCAGAGAGAAAACTTAAAAAATTCCTGGAATCAAATGAAAATAAAAACACAGTGTATTAGAACTTTTGAGATAGAGGGAGTTTGAAGAGGGAAGTTTATAGCTAGGAGTGCTTACATGAGAAAATTAGAGAGAATTCAAATAAATAAGGGAATAATACATCTCTTGGTCTTAGGAAGACAAGAAGAAAACAAACGCAAAATTAGTAGTTGGAAAGACAATACAAAGATCAGGGCAGAAATTAATGAACAGTAGACTGAATGAATAGTCCAAATAATCAATTAAATTAAGAGTTGGTTCCTTGGAAAATAAACAGGTTTGATAAACCTTTAGCCAAGTTAACATAAAAAAAAGAGAGAGAGAGAGAGAGAGAGAGAGAGAGAGAGAGAGAGAGAGAGAGAGAGAGAGAGAAAATACCCAGATTAATACAAATAGAGAGGAAAAAGAGGAATATTAAAACAGACACCAATGAGATCCAGAGTATTTTTAGGGAATATTTTGAAAACCTGTATTTCAATAAACTGAAAAATCTAGAGGACATAGATTACTTTCTAGATGCATATGATCTACCTGAACTAAATCAAGGGAATATAAACAGTATAGGCAGATTCAAAACAAGCCACGTAATCGAAGCAGTAATAGTCTCCCAACAAAGAAAACGAAAGGATTGTATGAAATCACCACTGAATTTTATCAGATCTTTAAGGAAGAATTAATATCAATGCTCTTGAAACCATTCCATAAAACAGAAGACAAAGGAAAATTTCAGCTCACTCTACAAGTTAATATTACCTTCATACCAAACCAGATAAAGATAAAAGAACAACAAAGAAAACTGTAGACTGATTTTCCTGATGATACAAAAATTTTCAATAAAGGAATTGAAAACTGAATTCAACAACACATGAAGATAAAAAAAAATGATCAAACTGGTTTCATTCCAGGGATACAAGGATGGTTTAGCATATGCAAGTCAATAAAAGTAACACATCACAAAAATAAACTCAGGAACAGAAATCACATATCATCTCAATAGATGTAGAAAACACCTTTGACAAAGTTTAACATGACTTCATGGTAAAGTCTATGACAAAACTAGAATAGAGGAAGCATACCTAAATATAATAAAGGCAATATAAGACAAATTTCATGCTAGCATAATACTAAATTGGGAAAACTGAAAGCAATTCATCAAAAATCAGGAATGAGTAAAGGGTGTCCACTCTCTCCACTTATACTCAATATACTGCTTGAAGTCTTAGAGCAATAAGACAAGAGAAAGAAATAAAAGGAATTAAAAGGGACACAAATAGGAAAGGAATAAGTAAATTTTCCTTATTTGTAAATGCTATGATCCTACATTTGAAAGACCTTAAAGACTCCACCAGAAAACTCTTAAAACTGATAAAAACTTTCAGCAAAGTGGTAGGATGGAATATCAACATACAAAAATCAGTGCCTTTTCTGTGTGCTAAAAATGAATATACCAGCAGCCATACCACTGTGAAATCTGATCACATCAGATCTTGGAAGCTAAGCAGGGTCCAGCCTGGTTAGTACTTGGATAGGAGACCACCTGGGAACACCAAGTGCTGAAGGCTTAGGAGAAGGACCTGGCAACCCACTCTGTCCCCAAAAAATCATCCATTGAAAACTCTATGAATAGCAGAGAAGCACTAACAATACTGTTTCACCTGTGATACATAGGGTCACTCTGAGTTGGACACTGACTCAAAGGCACCTAACAACAACAACAACAACAACAACAAATATGAACAAGATAATAAAGAAATCAGGAAGACAATCTCATTCACCATGGCCTCAGAATAATTTACTTAGCAATAAATCTCACCAAGGAGGTGAAAGACCTCTACAATGACAACTTTAAAGCATGGAAGAAAGCAAATGAAGACAATAGAAGATGGAAAGACTTCTTCTACTCATGGATTGGCAGAGTTAATATTGTTAAAATGGCCATATCACCAAAAGCAATATACAGGTTCAATGTAATCCTTATCAAAATACCAATGACATTATTCACAGAGCTAGAAAAAACAGTCCTAAAATTCTTATGGAAATAGTAAAGACCCTGAATAGCCAAGGCAATATTGAGCAGAAAGAGCAATGTTGGAGATATCACAATACTTGGTTTATACTACAGAGCCATAGTAACAAAAACAGCATGGTACTGGCACAAAAACAGACATGTAGACCAATGGAATAGAATTGAGGACCCAAAATCTCTTTAAATAATCATTTTAGTGACACTTTTGTGTAATTTTCGAAGGCAGCCTAAATAACTGTGTGGTTAAACTTACATTTTAAATGTACTTTTCTTTTTTATTTTTCTCTTTTATTAGTAAATGATGATGGGGTACAGATTAATACAGTATTGACTTTCTCCACTGTCCATCCTTTACATCACTTCGGACATTTTCATCAATCCATAAATTATATGGAACCTTATGGCTAATATTTAGTAAAATTCAAAGGCTTATTTGGGTTATATTCCCCTATTTTTCTAATGTACTCATGAAGTTGTGCTATTAAATGTACTTTTCAATATAGTGCCATCATTTTCTCTGATTGTTTATTTATTTCATTAATTTAATTATTAATTTAATTAATAAATAATATTTGTTATTTATTTAATTCCATATTAGGCATAGAAGCATGCACCTACAATCCTGACTACTCTGGAGGCTGAGTTAGGAGGAACTTGAGTTCAAGGCCAGCCTGGAAAACATGATACAACTCAATATCAAAAACAAAAACAATAAACATTAATTCTTGAGTTTTTATTCTTACAGTTAATTATATGAATGACTTTAATCTCTTCCTGTTCCAATATTGAGTAGCTGAATGGGTATTTTGAGTTTTTGTAAATAGGCATTGTTGTTGTTGTTAGGTGCTGTTGAGTCGGTATCCGACTCATAGCGACCCTCATAGGGTTTTCAATGGCTGACTGTTTTGGGATTGCCTTGGGAGTGGGTTGCCATGTCCTTCTCCCATTTTTCTGGTGCTGGGAATTGAACTCAGGACCTCAGAGACTGCAGCGCAGTGCTCTACCAGCTGAGCTAAATCCCAGCCCTAAATAGGCATTACTTTTACCAATTTATGTCTTTTTTGTCATCCCCAAATAATTAACATTGTTATGCTTCCTATAACCTTATTTTATTTATTAATTTATTAGTTATTATTATTATGATGGTGATGATGACTATTATTTTGCAGTAGCTGGTGGTTGAACCCAGGGCCTCAGCAAACTTTACAAGTGCTCTATCAGTTGGCTGTAATACCAGCCTATTTTTTATTTTTTATTTTGAGACAAGATCTTGCTAAGTTACTCAGGCTATCTCTGGTCTTGAACCTATAAACTTCCTACATCTGCCTCCCGAGTTACTGGAATTACAGGTGTGAGCCAACAGGCCTGGCCTTCCTATGATCTTTAAAAAAATTATGTTAAGTAATTCACTTGCAGATTACTTAACTTCCATAGTTACTGATATTTGATAATACTTTTCAATATAGTTGTTTATTGATGTAAGTACAAAAAGGTCTTTGCAAATAATTATTGTTTGGCCATGAATATACAATTGCAAGATAAAGTAAGTTGTGACATATCAACATATTTATTTTCTCAGATATGACCATATTTCATCAATCCTCATAAATCAAACCATTAAGTATGTTAATATTCTATAACCATGAACAAGTATATACACAGAGAAACTTGATTATAATTTCTTTCATCACAAAACTGTGTGATTCCTTTATTTCTTTTCAAATATGGATATTTTATAGAGGCTTAAATTATGCTTTTGAATGTAGCTTTCACAACAAATATCCATGGCCTTGCTTTATAGATGAGCTAATTGTGGTTTACAGAGATTACATCTCTAAATTTATATAGTTTTTTATTGGTGTCCCAGATTTTTTAAAGTTCACCCAGGGATTTTTATGTTTTTTGTTTCCCCCAGGTATCTGTCAGTTTATTGTATTGTGGTGGCTTGTGTGTTGTTGTGATGCTGAAAGCTATGCCAGTGGTATTATAGATACTAGCAGGGTCACCTATGGTGAACAGGTTTCAACTGAGTTTCCAGACTAAGGCAGACTAGGGAGAAGGACATGGCTACCCCATTCTTGAAAAAATTAGCCATTGAAAACCTGTATTTCAATAGCAGAGAAAACACTTTTCAGGTATAGTGCCAGGAAATGAGCCCTCCCAGATTGGAAGGCACTGAAAAGAGATGGAGTGACACAGTGGCTACAACAATGGGATTAAACATAAAAAAGATCATGTGCCTGGCAAAGAGTTGGGGAATATTTCATTCTGTTGTACATAGGATCACTATGAGTCAGACTGGACTTGATGGCACCTAACAACAACAACAACAACTTTACCACATGGGTCGTCTAACTTGGGAACAGATTAGAGTTAGTAGAAAAAAAGAATGGTCACCTGAAAAACATTGCCAATATTCCCTGAACACATCAACAGGAAAACTTGCATTTTTATAGGTTTTTATATCTCTCAGTAACTCTAGGACTGAAGTAAAAACATAGCAATGCAGTATCTAAATATGGAGGGATATTACTTTTTTGTGACTAGGAAATTTTAGTGCAACTGCATAGGGAATACCTGTTTCCTGCTTCAGAGACAAGGCTCTGAGATTCATAGAACTTAACATGAATTTCTCATACATTAGTCAGTCCTTTCTCCCTTGCCACTCTGACTCATGTCTTCTATGAAATGTGGTTAATTGAGGCAGGCACTCCCAAGGTAAAGAAAATTGTAATGAAATATTAAAATGTCTTGGAGAGACAGATTTTCATGTATCAGCATATGCTTGGAGAGGTGATCAGAACAGACTTGAAGACACCTGCAGGGAGCACCCCAGAGAGACTCCAAAGAAAATTTGTCACTCTGTAGAGATCAGCCCTATTGTTTTTTTTTGTTTGTTTGTTTTCTTTTTTTTTTTAAATCTGGACACAATTGTTCAAAATAAGTGAGGAATGAAAGAGTAGTAAATCTAGTACCATCTACCAATGATTGACACCAATAAACTAAAAGATAGAATGTTAGACCTCTGAAGCTCTGATTTGAATTCCAAATGTTGTTTGAACATTCCTTTGGCCCTCATCCATAGGCAAAACCCTTTCTAGCTAATAGCCTATTGCATTTGTAGACTAAGTGGAGTAGAGTCCACTTGGCTTGCTATTGAGCTGGTTAATATAAGCTTTAGGGACCTTGTCCAATGTGGGAAACTTACTTTTCAGGTAGAGATATGTCTTGAAAGTTTTCCATGAATTATTCTTGCTTAAATAACACTGCATAACAAAAACATGACTTTAAATGTTATTGTGTAAAGGTCTAAGAAACACCTAAATCTTGCCAGCTCATTCTACAAGGCAGTTGAGCAGAAAAACAGATGTACATAGGGCAATGGCTTTGTCCCCAATCTTTATGTAGAGAGGCCCAGGAAAACAGGTCTAAATCTCAGGTAGAAGATCTTTTATGGTAATAGAAATAGCAACCACCCTAAGCCAAATGCAGGCCAAGTGGCTTATTCTATCTTTTTCACCATTAAAAGTTCACAGGAAAGCCTTGATCTTCTCCCACTGCTCAACTAGAAAAATAAGAGAAAAAAAAGAAGGCTGTTCAAATACTTCAATCAGAACTAATGCAGGTATTCACTCCAGATTTGTCCAGAATTGGAACTGGTTCTCAGAAAATCACTGCTATTCTAATTATATGTACTTGCATAGTGCAAAGTATTCAAATGGGGAAGGGGAAGTGTTTGAAGTTTAAAGAGTTTGAGTATTGAAAGATTTAGAGAAATAATTAAGTTTTATAGGCCCAAGATAATCTAATCTCACCACTATCTTGGCAAAGTAAATCTCTCAATTAGAAAGGGTCCTGTGGTGAAAATGGCAGGGCTCTGGGTGGCTGAGGGTGGACTCTCTACTCTTTTAGCTCCCAAGATGGTGGAAAGGGAAGTATTCACTGTGAGGATTGATCTTTCAGCTGAAAAATGGTGAAAATCTTTATACACTAGTTCAGTGATCAAAAAAGGTCCTCAAAAATAAGGACCGAAATATAGCAAGGTTTACTGCTGTGGGAATGGAATGAGGATTGGGAAGTAAAGCTCTCCTATACTGCTATTCACAGTGATTTCCTATCCCATTGGCTGGGCTTTACTCCCATCACTAGCACATTCATAGAAATTTTTTTCTTTTCTGTGATATTGTTTTCTTTTGGAATTGAAACTGACACTTAGTCTTGATTGACACTTCATTTCAGCATTTCTCATAGATTAAATTTCTAGTTATCAAGTCAATTGTTTTTGCTTTTTCCCAATCTCTTTCACACCTCTTTGTTGTTGTTAGATGCCTTCAAGTTGTGTCCGACTCATAGTGACCCTCATAGGGTTTTCAATGCCTGGCTGTTTCGGGATTGCCTTGGGGGTGGATTGCCATGTCCTTCTCCCATTTTTGCAGTGCTGGGAATAGAACTCGGGACCTCGGAGACAGCAGAGTGGCACTCAACCAACTGAGCTAAATCTCAGCCCTTTAACACCTCTTTAGAGATGTGAAATTCATACAGTTATCACTTTTACAATTAAGGGACATTTTTATTAGTGCAGTCACATGTAGTATGGGCAATTTTAATTCATATTTATTGTTGCTGTTAGGTGCTGTTGAGTTGGGTCCAACTCATAGCAACCCTAGCTACAACAAAATGAAACACTCACTAACTCTGTGCCAGGTGTACAATCTTTTTTTTTTTTTATGTTTAAGCCCATTGTTGCAAGCACTATGTCAATCCATCTAGTTGAGGGTCTTCCTTGTTTTTGTTGACCCGCCACTCTCCCAGATGTGATGTCCTTCTCCACGGATGGGTCCCACCTGAAAATACATCAGAAGTCTAGCCTTCCTTGTTTCCAAGGAGCAGTCTGGTTGCGCTGCTTCTAGGATGGATGTGTTGGTTCTTTAGGCAGTCCATGGTATATTCAATGTTCATCTCTAGTACCATAATTCAAAACCATCAATTCTTCTCTTGTCTTCCTTATTCAATGTCCAGCTTTCACAATCATATGATGCAACTGAAAATACATGGCATTAGCCAGGCTCACCTTCATCTTAAATGTGACATCTTTACTTTCCAACACTTTAAAGAAGCCTCTTGCAACAGCTTTTCCCAATGCAATGCATCTTTCAGGTTCTTGACTGCTCCTTCTATGGGTGTTAATTGCAAAACCAGGTAAATCAAAATCTTAGACAACTTCAGTCTTTTCTCCTTTCATTATGAAGTTGTGTATTGATCCAGTTGTAAGGACTTTTGTTTTCTTCATGTTCAGGTGCAATCCATACTGATGGCTGTAAATGTTTCAAATCTGCTTCACTTTCAGCAAGCAGAGTTGTGTCATCTGCCTAATGAAGGTTATTAATGAGTCTTCCTCCAATCATGATGCAGTGTTCTTCTTCATACAGCCCAGCTTTTTGGATTACTTGCTCAGTATAGACATTGAAGAGGTATGATGAAAGGATACAGACCTGACACACACCTTTCCTCACTTTAAACCAGACACTGTTTCCTTGTTCTGTTCAAATGACTAGAGCCTCTGCCCAAGGACAGATGTGCAGATACACAGAACAGTTTGATGTTTACATGTTTAGTGATGGCACACTCCCTTTGAAATCATAAGCAGGATATTTGGGTAAGTTGGTAATGAGAGTGAAATTAGCTAATTTCCTCCTCTCTGATATTAACTAAAATGATCATTACGTGTAAAATATTTGGTCATGTCAGTGTTGGTAAGTGAGAACCAAGGACTAAATTATAACCTCTACCATTATTAAGGATTTAGGGAAAGTGGTATTTGACTTTTCTCACTTTGTAACTACTTTATGGAATGCAAATACTCCACATTTTGATTTGGTAGCTGTACTTCCAGGAATTTATTTCTAATATATAATTGGAGAAAGGTAGAAATATATATGTAATTGAGTATTTTATAACATTGGGTATAAGTCTAAAAATCAGAAATAAATATTCATTAATATGACTAATTAAATGAATAAAACCATTTAATGAAGTACTGTGCAATTATTATAAAGATGTTGTTATTGTTGTTAGGTGCCATGAATGGTGTCCAGCTCATAGCGACCCTATATACAACAGGCAAAACAGTATTGCTAGTGCTTCTCTGCTATTCATAGGGTTTTCAATGACTGATTGTCTTTGGGGAGTGGGTTGCTGGGTCTACCTCCCAAGCCTACAGCACCTGGTGTTTCCAGGCAGTCTCCCATCCAGGTACTAAGCAGGCTCGACCCTGCTTAGCTTCTGAGATCTGACAGGATTGGACACCACAGTGGTATGGCTGCAAGATATGAAGATGTACAACTACATTTAATTCTAAGGAGAATGGCACATATTTGATGGATATATCATGGTAATAAATGGAGTATAGCACACTATTTATATCTATATTTATATATGTGTCTGTATGGGTAAATAAATGTGCAAAGAGAGACATCTGGAAAGATTATGGCCAATATATTAAGAATAACTAGCTCTTGGTAAAAGTTAGGTCAGTATTCACTTTTTATCATTCTCTATTCTATTATTATTCTTTTTAAATCAAGATAAATGTGTGTGTTTGTGTGTGTGTGTGTTTAAATACCAATGTGGAGTGATATTTATTTATTTATTTATTTGTTTGTTTGTTTATTTATTTTTGCAGTACTGAGGGTTGAACCCAGGGCCTCATGCTTGCATGCTCTGCAAGTACTAGACCACTGAGCTGCACCCTCAGTCCATTTTTTACTTTCTTGAGATAGGGTCTCACTGAGTTACGCAGACCGCCTCTGGTCTCTAACTTGTGATTCTCTTGCCTCTACCTCCCCGGTTGCTGGGATTACAGGCATATGCCACCAAGCCTAGCTGATATTTATCTTTTATGTGGGTTATTTTAGTAACACTGTTGGTATAAAAAGATACTATTTTGCCTTTCAATATGCATGATTTCTTTAGGTTTCTTCAAGTAGATGTCTTGCACAATCCAAGAAGAGAACTAAAAGTTATTTAGACCAGTATGGTGGCACTCACCTGTAATACCAGCACTCAAGAGGCTGAGAATCTTGAGATTGAGGCCAATCTGAGCTACACAGTGAGACCGTTTCTCAAAACAAAACACTCTCAGCTTATTTAGAAATGATAATACCTGAATGAACTAAAGAAAATGTATTTCCATATTTTGTCATTTAGTAATTATGAGTCATTTACATATATTTATGGGTTGTTTATATAATATCATATATAATTTTAATTGCTGCACTGTCTCAGAAGATTCCAGACTGAAAGTATCTTTTTCAAGGAAGAAGATAGAGCATCATGACCCAACTCTATGATAGTGAACTGATTATTGGGGTCTAGTGCTATATTTGCCTTAGCTTTCTTGAACTTAGAAAGCTATTTACATGACTGACACTCTTCCAGTTGGAAGCCCATTGATACTAGTCTTCATTCCATTGCAATAAAACAAAACAAATTATTCCAAGGCAGCTAACAATCAGTATTTAAGGAAGAAAGATCTTTTGAGTCATTTAAGTCCTCACCAATATTTGGAACTGGAACTACTTAAAATTAATTAATTAATTAATTTCTCTCTCTCTCTCTCTCTCTCTCTCTCTCTCTCTCTTTCTCTCTTTCCTGGTACTGAGGGGCTGAAGCCAGAGCATTGGACATGCTTTGTAAGTGCTCTGCCACTGAGCTGCATCTAGAGCCCATTTTTTATTTTTTAATATGAGGCAAGATCTCACTAAATTTCACAGGCTACCTTTGGCCTCAAAGCTGTGACCCTCCTGCCTGTGCCCCCCAGTCACTGTGATTATAGGCATGCACCACTGCTCTTGGCACCATTTCAAATTTTAGAAAGAAAAATTCTTATGAAACCCAAATAAGACTGTTTAATGCAAATTATTCAAGAGACCTAATAATGGTAAACCCAGAGAATTAGGATTTTGTTTGCTACTGCAAAAGTATATGAAGATATCTAATTACAATTACCTTTTTGTATCTACTATTTGAGCTGAAGTAAGAGTAAAGTAGGCCATTAAGAGCCAAAACTACAAGAGATATAGTTTCCTGTAAATATAAAAGTCCAAGGCAATGACAGTTGGACGACTAATTTTTTCACTGTTGTGTAGAAATCCAATGAATTACTCATCTGTTCTTTCATGCTGTGCATTGAATCCTCTCTGAGTGACATTTGTTATTGAACAAAATCAATGAAAATTTGAAAGTTACCCACTGTTCACCAGAAAAATTACTGTCAGTAAGAGTTGCTTTTTCCAGACATTCTTACATAATCTTATTTTCCTGTTAATGTAGCCTTTTGATATTAATTGGTAGTTTTGATGTGGTTGTGCACTGTTCCTAAGGAAAAGTCTCTACTGGAAGCATTTGCAACTTCCAACAGGATTTCTGGCATTGGTAGAAAACACAGGTTATAGTGAAAGTCATCATTTGACAAATATATATATATATGAGTCCTATTCTTTCCAGGCCCTCTGCCAGGCCCTGAGGAGATAACTGTGAGCAGAGCAGACATGCTGCCTGTTCTGATGATACTTGCACCTAGATAAAATTTTATTTGCTCTTAGGCATCAACCAATCATCATTTTAAAGACAGTACCTGTCAAGGTAGACTGACAGGATATGCTTTCTCTGCCACTTACTGTAATGAGGGAACATGGAGGCTCACGTACCCATTCTTCTCTATTTTCTTCACCTATGAAGTTGTTACGTACTGTCATGTCAGGCCTGACTCAAAGCGACCCTACGTAGAACAGAATGAAGCACTACCCCACACAATATTTGTATGTTTACATCCATTGTTACAGCCATTATGTTTTCTCTCATTTTGAATTGTGCCACATCAGCAAAAGGAGGTCCCAGGGGTTTGACTCCATTTCTGTTATTAAGGTCCACTCTACTTTGAGGAGACAATTCTTCTTCAGTTATTTCTTGAATGCTTTCCCGGCTGAAAGATATGATTGCTATAGCTCATCTATGTTTGATGTAGCTCAGTTGGTAGAGTGCGGCTCTGCAGTCTCTGAGATCCCGAGTTCAAGTCCCACCATCACAAAAAAAAAAAAAAAAAAAAGGAAGAAGGATGTGGCAATCCACTCTGGAGGCAATCCCGAAACAATCAGCCATTGAAAACCCTATGAGGGTCTCTGTGAGTTGGACATGACTTGACGGCACCTAACAACAACAACAACAACAACAACAACGTTTGACAGTGTTTCATAGAGTTTTTAATGGCTAACTGTTTTGAGAATGGGCTGCTGGGTTCTTCACCCTTTTCTGTCTTAGTCTGGAAGCTCAGCTGAAACCCTTCCACTATTGGTGGCCCTGCTGGTATCTGAAATACTGGTGGCATAGATTTTATTATCACAGCAACATGTCAACCCCCATAGTACAACAAGCTGGCAGACATGTGGGGCCTTCTATACAGTAGATAATCATAATACCTCTTCAAAGAGATGTTCAGGGAATGAAATGAGATATTGTATATTAAGTTTTTAGAAAAGTCTAACAAAAATGCCAAAAACATAATGTATGAGAGCTATTATTTATTTTTATTTTAACAGTATTAGTTTTTATTTAGGATATCAGGAATGATTTGCAAATATATCTCCACAAATTTCTGTGAATAGAGGTGGAGGTAGAAATTGTTGTAAGCACTATAGGACAGTTCTGCAGTCATTTTTACCACAAAGCTCTTAGTCATTAATACTCAGTTCTGTTTTATCACTTGTACAACTTTAATGATCTGCGGCTATACCACTGTGGTGTCGGATTCTGTCAGATCTCAGAAGCTAAGCAGTGTTGGGTCTGGTTAGTACTTGGAAAGGAGACTGCCTGGTAACATCCAGGTGATATAGGCTTGGGAAAAGGACCTGGGAACCCACTCCCAAAAAACAGTCTTTGGAAACCCTATGATTAGCAGAGAAGCGCTGACACTAGTGTTTTGCCTGTTGTAAGTAGGGTTGCTATGAGTCAGATACCAACTTGACATAACAACAACAACTGTTGGCATCCACCCATATTCCTCAGTACTTGGATTTCAGGCACACCAATCAGACTTCCAGATGACAGCATTTGCTTCTCTTTGATGAGGTCCCATTCTAGCTGCCAGAACCCACTCTGTTCCCCATGCTTATGTATTCAATAAATGGGAAACGCTTTGATATTGCCCTTGTACTGAGCCAGCTCTCTATTGATAAGTGCTAGAAGCTGGTGGATGAGTATCTCACTCACCTTTCCTTTTGTGTAGGATAACCATGAGATACATATTTTACACCATTTCTCAGAATTTTCTGGAAAGATTAGGTTCCACCTACTCATGTAGGTAGCTTGTTTGACAATTCACCCAATGCCTGGCGTTCCTCTTTCACTTCTCTACTCTCCCATTGATGTTTCTTGGGAACATTTTCCAAATAAACTATGTGCACTCAAATCTTTTTCTCAGAGTTATTATTTAGAAGAACTCAATGGAAGACCATATTTTTACTTGAGAGACTTTATAAACCTAGTTCCATTTTCTATGGAATCTGTTGTGAGAAACATGAGAAAAATGTGAATATTATCTCATTGGCAATCACTTTGGCTTTTTTCTTTGTGCTTACACATCTAAAATTTGTTAAGATGTGCATTAATATGGATCTTTTTTCCTGAAGCCATATGAATATTTTTAAGGTGTCTATTCTTATTTCTGAATTTCTTCTATTAAGCATTTTATTATTTCTATTCCATTTGTTCTGATCTCATTTTCATAAATGCTATCACCTTATTTGCATAAATTATCTGTACTATATTTTTATTGTTCTCAATCATTATTTCTTAAATTCAATAATTTTTCCTTGCCTTTAAGGACAGCTTTTTTGTCTTTCACATAATTGATTCACTTTCTTAAATTAAGATTTGTTGTTTCCACAGTTTCCAATGTAGAATTTTGCTTTTAGTTATCCTGTAATTCTTTCTAGGCTCACTCTTTTCATCTCAAATAAAGTATTTTATTTCTACCCACTCATTATGTGTTTCTGTTCCTGATTCCTATAGATAGTAACATTTAGCATCTCAAAACAATCAGCCATCAAAAACCCAATGAATAGTAGAGAAGCATTTACAATTGTGCAGGGCATAGCACAGTGTCTGTCAATGTTTCCTCTGCTGCACATAGGGTTGCTATGAGTCAGACCCGACTCAAGAGCACATAATAAGATGAAAAGTTGTTTTCCCAAATTTTTAAAGATCTTTTAAGGGATCGATTTTCTAAAATTTTTCACAAACTCCCTTGGTCTGTGCTAATATTTTCCCGTATGTCATATGATATTTCTTTGGAAGTACAAGGGAAATCTATCCAGAGTAAACAGTTTGCCACATGCTGGTTTGTACATTGTCCTTTCCCCTCTCTGTCTAGTTGGTCCTTCCTCATTTCTACAGCTAAATGGTATAAAAGAGTACAACACTTAGTTTTATTTTCAGGGACTAACTTTATTCTCTATGGCTCAACTGGCCTAAGATGGAAACAATATAATTCCATTGCTTGGTTCTCTGAAATTCAGACCATATGAAATACATAAAGCAATTCTTATATGTAAGCATATGCATTTCCTATCTTATTTGAAAAATGATTTAAAACAATTTAGTTCTAAATGTACAGTTTAGCAGGTATCTTTCTATGTGTAGTCCTAAAGTACTTTAATTTGGTACTACACTTTTCAGTGTAAAACAGGCTTCTCTGGCCTATTTCTTTCAGTGTAGTTTTTATTTTCCTTTTTCCCCACCCTTGGAAGTGCAATTTCTGAATGAGAGCAGATACAGTGGAACAGGTAGACTCTATGGTATCGCCAAAGGCAGCCAAACAGTGGGAGGATTCCTGTTCAGTTTTCTGACTGGTAGAGATCTCAAATTTCTGAATCAAATGCCAAACAAATGTCCATGTTAACTAGTGTGTACTAGCACAATAAAACGTTGGGTGGCAAATTATAATTTCATTTCATTGTATTGCTCTTTATAATAGAAATTCTATGCATATGTTTTAAATACTGATTGTGGTATTATGATGTCATGCTTCCTTTTGTCTTCCTTCTTATCTTTATAGTATTTTAATTAGTAGAAATTTCAGAATATTGCATTAGGTCATGCCAACCACTTTAAATTGAAAGTGGAACATGCAGCTTCTACAGGGAAAACTTATGGTAAGAATAATGATGGCCTGGGGCCAGAAAGAAATGAGTTGAAATCCTGACTCAAACACTTAACATCTTTGTGAATGTGAGCAAGTTGTTTAACTTCCCGAGCCTCAATTTCCTCATGGGAAATGAGGGTAATAATAATTACCACACAGAGCTGTTGAGAGGGTTGAGAGGGTTGGATGAGAAATGTCATGTAAAGTTCTTAGCACACTGTGTAACACAAAGGTACCTGACAAACAGCCCTGCCATTCAGCCCTGAGTCTTTCTGCTCTTGAGATGACTTCTGTGTGGCATGAAGATACCTCAAATTTAGCCTTCTCCAAACCAAATTTTATTATCAGCTCTCCCACTCCCGACATATTTCTCATCCAGGTTTCTCTTCTGTGCTCATATTACATAAAAATCCAGGAAAATAAAGATCTGTCATACTTTATCTATACTTTCCCAGCAATGTTATGTCAAACCACCAAAGGGATATAAAATTTCATTCTAATAGATTCATCTCGGTGAAGCTTCATTTTCTTACTTGCAAAAGAAGGGTAGGCACAAATGATTACTGGGTCCCTTCCCCACTTAATAGTCTGTGATTAAAAAAAATAGATGTTCTTTTCTTTTCTTTTTTTTGGGGGGGGGGTACTGCTGGGGGTTGAATGCAGGGCCTTGTGCCTGCGTGCTCCGCAAGTGCTGGACCACTGAGCTGCACCTTCAGCCCATTTTTTTTTTACTTTTTGAGACAGGCACTCATAAGATACACAGACTGCCTCTGGTCTTGAACTTGTGTTCCTCCTGCCTCTGGCTCCCGAGCAGCTGGGATTACAGGTGTGTGTCACTGATCCAGGCAAAAAAATAGATGTTCTTAAAGGTGATTGTTTAATGTGACTGCATGGGGAGATAGGGAGGAGAATAAATCTAGCAGTTCAGTGACATACTTTGAAATATACCAGCTGATCATTTCAATAATTTTGGTATTTGATTTTTACTGTATTACTTGTTTGATACTGCTAAATTATATTTGCTTGATACATGCTACATTATATTGTTGAAATTTTCATATGTATGATCAGAAGTGTCCAATCTTTAGGCCACATCAAGTAAAGAGGAATTGTCTTGGGCTGCACATAAATTACATAATGCATGTACATAATAAGGGGGATCATGAAGAAAATAAACATTATAAAACATGTCTTCTTTTTTTTGCTAGTAGTTATATGACCATAGGAGATTCTTAGTAAATATTCCTATTATTAATAAGGGACTAAATATTTAATAACCCCTGAAGGCAGACATACCTCGATTACTTTATTATTTAAGTCTTCTGTGAATATGTTTTCTTTTGCTGTAGGTAACCACAAGGGTTCATTATCAGTCATTACCACATCTTTTTCCAGAATGATTGTACCTTTTACATTTCCACCAAAAATGTGACAAAGGTCAAGTTGTTCCATATCCTTATCAATATTTGGTGTTGTCCCTACTTTAATTTTATGACACACTGGTTTTGCATGTGTGACATCTCTTCATCTGTTCCAGTCTTTTGCCTATTTGTATTCAATTTTTCATGTTCATATTAACTTATAGTGATAAAATGTATCTATGACTCTATATTATACTACATATAATATTAATATATTTGTATTTGTGTATATATATATATGATACTTTGGGTAAAAATCCTTTGTGAGATACATTTATTAACAACTTCCCCACTTTTACAGCTGGTCTATTGTTTTAGTGACATCTTTTGATGAGTAGATGAATTTTAAATTTTGATTAAGTGCAATTGATCATTATTTTTCTTTTTTGATTCTTACTTTTTTGAGTCTATCTCTGCCTATGCATAGGTAATGAAAATTTTATACAGTTGAGATTTTTTATTTGGTGTGAGGTATAGATTAAGGTTTATTTTTCCCTGTATGAACATTCTGTTGTCCCAGTAGCATTCACTGAAGAAATGACACTCCTTTCTTCACGGAATTACTTTATTGAAAATTAATTAGGCATATTGGTATGGATTAACTTGCTCAAGCATTTTCTCCCTTAATAGATTATTTTAATAAAAGAATATTGACTGCTGAGTCAAATTCAGAGTACAGAAAAACTTTTTATATTAAAATTAAAGTCATCATTTATGACTAAAATATTTCATAATTAAGGCATGCTTACATTAGAATGAGGTTACATGAATAATGTCATCTTGAGCAAATATAGTGGAAAGGAATGGCAAGAGGACAAATGAGCCTTCACATCCCGTGGTCTACACAGTGAGGGAAATCATGAATAGATGAAGGAGAAAGGGCAAGTACACCAGACACATACAATACTTAAGAACATGGAATCTCAAATAAAACTTTTGTTATGTTGTTGGTGTTTTTTGCTATTATGTGCCGTTGAGTTGGGTCTGACTCATAACAACCCTATGTACAACATAACCTGACACTGTGCCATGCCTGGCACTATGTCAGTGCTTCTCTGCTATTCATAGGGTTTTCAATGACTGTTTTGAGAATTGGTTGCCAGGGCTTTCTCCCATTTTTGCTGCACTGGGGATCAAACCCAGGGCCCCAAAGAGCACAGAGCAACACTCTACCAACTAAGGTAAATCCCAGTCCAAAACTTTTGGTATAGAAAAATAATTCTAACTTCTTTGGATTGCCCCCACACCCAGCGATTGAGTTTTTCACCTTGTGACTTTTAAATTAAACTTGGTTAGAGAGAATGACAAATGAACACAAATGCTAGTCATGATGAAAAGTCATGTAAGCCCCAAGTTACTGTCACACTTTTCTAGTTTGTTGTTTTAGCCATTAAAAATACAGATGTTTCCCCACAGGCACAAATAGATGGAATCACTATTTTAGCTTCAGGAAACTTTTCCACTTATCTAGAAACTTAATTTTTTTTATTATTTAAAGGAAAACTACCTATTGGGCTGATTTTCATTGGAAATGTAAGGCTTCAGTGGTTTTGACAGAAGGTTTCTTATTATAATTCATAATGGAATATTGATGAATTAGCTACATAAATGACCCACAGTCTTCTTGTCTGGAGGTTTCTTGGCCCATTCCCACCTTCTGTATCTGTGTAAGGTCCTGCCCAACAATTCAGATTGCAGTTAAACAAGAATACATGCTGTCAGACACCTGGATCATTTTCCATCTCCTTGATTCTCACATGGTGAATAGAGTCTCTAAGTTAGTGGCAATTGTTTATCAAAAATGCTTGAATGAAGCATATAACTTGTTGACCTTTTTATAGAGAAAATTTTACCTTCTTAAACATGATCTAGGGGCAGAGGCAGGAAGATTGTAAATTCAGGAAAGCCTGAGAAAAGGCTAAGGATGTAGCCCAGTTGTACAGTGCTGCCTGTTGTTAGGTGTCATTGAGATGGATCTGACTCATAGCAACCCTAAGTACAGCAGAAGGAAAGTCTACCCAAAACTGTGTCATGCTAAAGATCTTTTTATGTTTGAGCCCAATGTTCCAGCCAGTATGTTTCTTCTCATTTTGAGTCATGCCACATCACCAAGAGGGGCTCCTTGAGGCTTTACTCCATTTCTATCATTAAGGTCGACTCTACATTGAGCAGGCAAATCTTG
>VMDO01026611.1:0-26478 GCA_007922755.1 Pedetes capensis | reverse complement strand
TTTTGTGGTACTGAGAGTTGAACCCAGGGCCTCACACTTGCATGCTTTGCAAGTGCTGTACCACTGAGCTGTACCCTCAGCCCATTTTTTTTTTTTTTTTTTACTCCTCCCAAGTTGCTGGGATTACAGGCATGTGCCACCCCGCCCAGCTCAATAATCCTGTTCTTATGTAGGAAAATATAATATCATAAAACAATTGAGTACTATACAGACTGAAACAAAGACTATATGCAACCTTCTTAAGACATGTTTATGGGAAAATGTTTACTATTCTTGACTTACCTCTCTCACGATATTGATCTTGATATAGGTTAATAGCCTTTCTCTTCCTTCCCATCCCTTCCCTTCCCTCTCCTTCCTTCCTTCCTTCCTTCCTTCCTTCCTTTCTCTCTCTCTCTCTCTCTCTCTCTCTCTCTCTCTCTCTCTCTCTCTCTTTCTTTCTTTCTTTCTTTCAATATTGGGTGTTGAACCCAGGGTTACATGTATACTGGGTTCAATACGTGTATACATGTATTCAACCACTGAACTGTATCCTCAGCCCCCTTTTTTTATTTTTTATTTTGAGACAAAGTTTCACTAAGTAGTGCAGGCTGCCTCTGGCCTCAAATTCCTTGTGCCATAATGCCTGGCATGTTTTCATTTTGACTGTCCAGTGCAGTATATTCTCAAGTCAATACAATTAAAGTTTTAAAAACAGAGCCAAGAAGATCAACTGTCTGAAGTTATTCTTTGCCTGTTAAACCAGTTCTAATCCATAAAATGCTCACCTGAGATCTCAGCAAGATTGTGAATAGTTTGCCTCTGTCTTCCAACCTCAAAACCACTGCCATTGCATTGGCAATGAGTATTGAATTTAGTATAATCTCAAATCTAGCTTTTCTTATATCAATGATTTTCAAATATTTTAGAAAGCAACATTGGCAGTAATCATAAGTCCTTAGGTTATTGTTGAAGTTAGAAAAGCATAATCAGTTTTGATAATATGAACTAGAGAAAGTGAACCTTAATAGAGTTCTCTTAGCTGGGAGGCATATGCAGAAAGATATATACCATCTTCTCTGTACCTGAAATTCTGAAGTCAGAAGGGCAGTCTCTGCCTTATTCTTTTCATCTGCTTCTCAGTTTTAATTTTGACTATTCTCATTATTAGAACTTGGTTTTGTCCATTTTCTTTAGGGCCCAATTTGCTGAAGCTAATTAATTTAATAAACTAAGTTGTTACTTGAACAGATACTATTTTAACAGGTGAATAAAATAGTGACTCCTTTGGAATTATTAAAATAAAACGATACAGACAAACCCTTGACCTTATTTAATAAAAGAAATTTAGGATCAAGGGGAAGGTGGTTCTTGGAGGTATGGAATGAAGGGCAAGTGGTTAATTTTTTCCTCAATTACAGCAGACAGACATCCATATACCAGATTCACAAGTAAATTGTCCAAAAAAGCATTTCTTACTTGTAATGCAAGAAATGTGTTAAAATCATAGTTCGATAAAGTCAGAATATATGGCAATTCAGTGTATTTTATATTTAGTTTTAGATATTTCTTCTCCAGATAGCTAGTTTCCACAAACTTTAAAAAATGATCTAGGAATATTGAGTTGTAAGAGAGGCAGTTTAGTTTGGATGAATATTCTTTTCTTTAAAAGGTATGATTCTTTTCTGATCTATTCATTTATATGTTTGGAGCCTGCTGTTTTACTAGTTGCTAACTAAATATTTATCATTGAAAAAAGTGATTGCATTACTTTTCCTACTCTTATTCAGTTATAACTCTAAAGCAGAAATTTATGGTAATTTAAATACAGTGCCTTGCTGTTTATAATAATTCATTTTTTTAAAAGCCTAACATCAGATTTTGAACCTAGCATTATTTTTAAATCCTTTAATATTAATCATCAATTAAAAGACTGGATAGGCTTAAAATAGAATTTTTCTCCCATTCTTAAAGTTTTTAGATGGTCCTAAATAAAGATAAAAACATACCTTGCTGTTTTGCCAATTTGTGAATCTCTTAAATTTAAATGTAAACAAAATTATGAGGTAATGGAAATGCTTAAAATCAAATTTAGGTCAAAAGTATTCAAAATTGTTGCATACAATGATGGCAACCATGTAAGCATACAACTATTTAAACATTTTAAAATATTAGGAGAAAATGTATGGAAATAAGTGGTTGTGTTAAGATGCTAAGATTAGAGCCTTTTTCTTCCAGATTTAGATTTTTTTGTAGTATAGTTGGGAAGAATACATTTTTTTTTTTTACATAATGTTACTGTAGGAAGCTATGATTAACTGTAGAAAAGCATTTATTGCTTCTAGTTATGGAAGATGTTTCTGATGCACTTATATTACACATACATTTGGGTATTGTATACTTTGGGTAGCGTATATTTCAGCGTAAGAGGCAGCTCAAAGCTTACAGTGTCAAGTTGCTAAGCAATTTTCAAAATTAATATCAGATAAATTTTAGTGTAAAGGGGGTTAAATAAATGTTAACATGTTCATTGTCTTCTCCAAACTTTCTCATAAATTTTCCCTCAACTACACACCTTCAATACAGCCCCTACAAGGGTGAGGTTCTCATCTGTCTTTTTATACTGTTATATCCCTAGCATTTAGAAAAATTCAGAAACAAAGTAAGAACTAAGTATTTGTTCAATCAGTGAATAAAAAACAGACAAGAGAGCTATATAATTAACTCCTAATGGTATAAGTACAAATATTCCCAATGCATATTACTTATGTTTCCTCACCATCTTTCCTGGTTTAGGCTGTAAAATCAGAGGAATATGAAATTTCTCATAAAGACTAAAGATGCCTTGAACTGTTTGACAGAGAATGTTGCAACTTGGAGCCAACCAAGACCAGCCTTGATAAAGAGTTAATATACCCATTACTCATAGAAAAACACCCTGGCTTTAATGAGGAGTGAGAGTACATTAAGCAGACCAGAGATGTGATAGGAGCATCCCATAAGTCCTCGTCTGCTTTCCACAATGAATTTGTTTTGTGGCACAACCCATGGTGACTTCCCAGGTGGTTCTGTGCATGCGTAGATGATCTGCCGGGCTCTTTTGTGGGCCTCCCCTAGCATCGTGGCTTTAGCTCTGATATTTGTTCTACCTAGCACCTACTGCACTGTAACTCATACTTTTGTGGGAAAACCCCAAGTGTTTTAGAACACAAACCATGCAAAACACCAGGAACTTCCCACCTTGAAAATGCATTAGTCTAGTAGGTAAATAATCTTACCCAATGTCAATATACTCATTGTTTCCTTTTATTCATTTCACTGTGGTTCTATATAAATCATTGTTATACTGTCTGAATCATGCTGCTTTCATTTATTCTGCAGCCTCATTGTTTTTGCTTGCTGTGTCCTTCCATACTGCTTTATTCTTTGAGGAGATATTTCATATTTTATGTGCAAAACCAGAGGCATTTGTCAAAGATCCTTTATTTAAATACACTGTGAGAAAGCAGAATTTCCATTCACTAGCTGTAGACCCTCTTTATAGTTTTAGACTCCAACTGTTCCCTCCAGAACCACCTGCATGTTGAAAAAATCAAGACCTCTCGCTTTGAAACCTGAGTTTTCCAATTCTTGTCATTCATTCAGTGTCTTCTGTGGTGGCTTCCCCTTTCTAGAGCACATATCCATCTACTGGTCAAGCCTCTGCCATATCTTTTCATTCCTTTTGGCTCTTCCAGGTTCTTTGAACTCTTTAGGTCATTGCCTTGTCCAGATTCTCATTCTGGATTTTTTCTTATCTTAAATGATCATATTTCTCATTCATTTTTTTGTGCCTTTTGTGTCTTCCCTGACTGACATTACCTTATTCATTCACTTATTTATTGTCATCCAACAAATACTTAATCAGTCATTATCATGTACCTGAGCTGTGCTATGTAAGGATATGTAGTAAAAGAAACAGACATGGTCCTGCTCCTTCTGAAACTTCCTGTCTTATTAAAGCATAAAACATTAATATTACACGCTTACAACCCAGTAATACTTTCATTGCTTAAACTGCATGTAATTTTGGAAGAAGGATGTTATTATTAGAGAACTCTCTTGTGTATTTACCATCCAAAAAGAAGCGAAACAATCTTACTTTTTTGTTGGTGATTTCAAGATCATGTGGTATGCTTCCATCAGCATGAATAGGTTATGCCCTATAAGAGTTTTATTGATAATTATAAACATTTTTTACATATTGTGCTTCTCCACCTTCATAGACACAATCTCCTGTAATTTTTACAACAAACTCATGAGGAAGCTAGGATATAAAGGAGCTGTCAATTGCCTGAGGTCATTCATATACTAAATGCAGAGTGGGGATTTAAATTCAAGTCTATTAGGTCCTAGAACCTTAGCTGCATTGTATCAGTTGCTGGTTTCTATCACCAGTAAAATTTGTCAAAAGTTGAATGTCTAAAATGCTTATTACCTCTTTGCTCTTATTAACCATCGAGTATTTCTATTCTATAAAGTATTAAGGAATCTTCACTTTGAATATCAAGGTATGTTGTTGCTGTTAGGGGCTGTCAAGTCGGTATCTGACTCATAGCAACACTATCTACAGCAGGTGAAACACTATTAGTGCTTCTCTGCTATTCATAGGGTTTTCAATAGCTGATTGGTTTTGGGGAATGGGTTGCTGGATCCATCTCCCAAGCCTACAGCACCTGGTGTTCCCAAGTGGTCTCCCATCCAAGTACTAACCAGGCCTGACCCTGATTAGGTTCTGAGATCTGATGGTTTTGCTTATGAAAGTGATTATGACTTTTGAAATACTACAACATATTTACTATCAAGTGAAATATATTTTTGTTAAAGGATTAATTGCATTTTAGTATTATGTATGATTTTAAATAATAGCTTCTGCTTGATTGGGAATCAGCAAACATTTCTTCTGTTAAAAATATTTTTTAAGAAGTGAGAAGATCAAAAGATGTATACATGGTTCCTGCCAAAGTATAGTATTTATATTTTTAACATTATAGTATTTACTTGGGTTGAGATTTAGCTCAGTTGTTAGAGAGCACTGCTCTACCCTCTCTGAGGACCCAGTTTAAATCCCCAGCCCTGCAAAAATGGGAGAAGGATGTGGCAATCCACTCCCAAAGCAATCCCAAAACAATCATCCGCTGAAAACTCTATGAGGGTCACTATGTATCAGATTTGATTTGATGGCACCTAACAACGACAACAGCTACTTACTTAATATATGTCATACAAAATTAAGAAATTGAGAATCCCAGTGAAGGGCTAGTATTCCAGTCTCTACTTGTTTAGATTTTCCTTTTTTTCTCTATTGTTGACACAGTTTATTAAAAACATTTTTGTATTTTTCACAGTTGCAGCTCCAGGAGATACTGTTCATCTGGATAAAGATTACATAAGAACACTGAAAACCTGGCATAGAAATACTTCATAAAGTCTCTCTTGTTTTTCCTGTTTGCAGTTTAAACCTTAGTTTCATCTTGTGGAATACAGATTTATGTAGTTCTTGAAAGCATTGAAATGGAAGTCAAATACCATGATCTTGCATCACCGTTAATATATAGCAAATCACTTCATGTTTTCCAACCTTCTATTGTCATGTAAGGATGCTACCAATTCTTTGTGACATGTAACTAGAAGATTCATATTTGCATTGGGATTTAGCCCAAGTACAATTAAAAATATTCTAAAAACAAAGATCTATAAAAGATATGGTATTATAGTAGTCATGGAAGAAATAAAATAATTATGATAGATCTAAAATAATATCTACCCTAATTTTCTGCCTCTTAAAATATAGTCTTCAAAATACTTCAGTACCATGTTTATTGATTTCTAAGTCATTATTTCAAAGTAGATTTTTTCAGCATAGTTACATGGATCTTTCAGTGGAAACTTGGGCCTGTTAAGATCTTTGTCTCAGAAGCTAAACAACATTTTTAATAGGTTCTGTTTTTGTTCAAGGTCTAAGTAATTGATCTTCAGTATGTGATTATCACGTACTTTTAAGAGTTATTCAAACTTAGTTATATTTGGTCTTTTTCTTCTTAGTCTTTTAAACTTGTCTTGAATTTAAAATATACACCACCATGAACTCTTTGGGGAAAAAAGCCATTAATTAAATACAGGTATTTTGCTACTATAAATAGTAGCAAAAAATAAAATTTTTGTCATTTTCATTTAGTGGCAGATGATTTTGTTTTAAAGCTTCCCCTCACAACATTCTTAAGCCATCTCCTTCCCTACTGTATACCTCTAGCTAGTAATATTTCCTTATCATTTTTTCCTTAATTCTTAAAACAATAAGAAGTGAGATCTATTTTAAAGTTATAGAATTCCATGAAAACAAAATGAGTTCATTTTAACTATTAAATGGGAGACTGGCATCAAAGGAGTCAATGGGAAGGAGGGAAAGAAACACTTAGGAAGATTGCCCTAAGCTATGATAGCATCTCTTGCACTGCATAAATACATTGTCTTTGTGAGCAATACGATAGGTCAGGACCATTGAAAGAGGGTCAGAATGAGCAGTAATGCTCAGGGTTAAGGCATTTTGCTTGAGTATGAAGAAACCAGGAATGGTGGGTTTTATTGGTGGCCAGTGTGTGCAGGACCTTCTTTATAACTTATTGTCAGTGATAATTATTATTGAATGTGGCATAGAGACTAATTTAAATTGTGTATTGTGAGTAATGGCATTTTCTAATATTGAATCTAAAAGGAACTTTGTTCTCTCATTACTCAGCCTTTAAAACATGTACAGGAAACCTTTGGTATAAGAGCAGTTACTGATATCCAGGGTTTTTAAAATCTTTGCAGCTTTTGTAGCTTAGCTTATGACTAGTTACGAAGCCCTCAAATTTCTTTTTTAAAGGTAACCATGAATCCTCTATTATAAGAATAGGATAACATTTACAAGTATCCCTTGTCCCTTATCTAAAATTCTGAACCTAAAATTTTTGGGGGGAGGGGACGAGGGATGGATATCCACATTTTTATTAATAAAGAAAGATTAAATAAGTGTATACTTACTTTGGACATGAAAACTGGACTTGAACTAAACTCCTCTGGTTATAAATCCAGAGTTTAACTTGCATGAGGCTGTTCATATGGTTTGTATCTTTCATATATGAACATTCTTAAATTTAATGCTAAAATGTTAAAGTATTTGGTTCTCAGGTGCTTCCCCTATAACTTCTGTGGCTGTTATAGCACATACAGTATATGTACTGTATTACTTTTCTCAAATATATAACTATACATAGGGAGAGATAAAACTCCTAAAAACTCACCTTGACTTAAGGTTTTCTACTGAGAGATATTGTGGAAGATTAATAATTTAATCCTGTGGACTATGGAGTCACAAATTTAGTAACTATTAACCATGATAGGTCTTATCACTCGAAAAGGCTAACATAAGCATTCTCTGATTTGTCTATCGGTTTTGCCATTTTGAATTGATTTTGTCATAAATAATGTTTTACATGGTATTATTTCAGTTTAATATATCTGTAATATGTAATATATAATATTAAAGTTCTATGGAATTTCTGACCATGTTTTTATGGAAAATATTTTCAATGTACACCCATCTCCTTTACCTCATCCTGATTCATCTGCATGTATAAACACAGCCCTACTACAGCTTTCATGTGTCTTCTGAGGCTCTTTGCCACCTCATGTAATGGGAATAGAATTCTAGTAAGCCCAGAATATGCTATAACACTTATTACCAAACAGGTTTAGGGTAGAGATGGAGTTCTTTTTTGAGACAAGTTCTTGCTATGTAGCCCAGCCGGGTCTCATACTCTATGTCAAAGCATAGGCTGGTCTAAAACACACGATCCAGGTGCTAGGGTCACAGACATGTTCCACCATGCCCTGCTGGAGATAGGTTTCTTTTGTCCTCGCCTAGAGTTTAGAGATCATCTCTAGAACAGATTTGATGTTTTAGGCACTAATGATTGAACCAAACGAGTTGTGGCATGACATCAAGGACATCATTCATGAGGAAAGAAAAAGGTAATAAAATGGCAAGAAAAGAAGAAAAGACTAAATAACATGTCAATAGTGCCTCTGAAATTTGCCCTTGAACGTCAAGCAACTAAAGGAAAAGAAGACATGATGAAGTTGGAGAACTAAACAGAAGATTTCAAAGGACAGCTTGAGAAGACAAAATGAAATATTATAATGACGTGTGCAAAGAGCTGGAGACAGAAAACCAAAAGGGAAGGACACACTCTGGTTTTCTCAAGCATAATTGAAGAAAAAAATGCAAGCCTCAAGTGGCAATAATGAATGATTCTACAGGAAAAATATTAAACAATGCAAGAAACATTAAAAGAAGATGGAATTAATACACAGAGTCATTATCCCAAAAAGAGTTGGTGGGTGATCAACCATTTTAAGAGGCTGCATATGACCAGGAACCAATGATACTGAAGGAAGAAGTAGAAGATGCCATAAAGGCATTGGCGAAACACAAGGCTCCAGGAATTGATGGAATACAATAGAATATTTCAACATACAGATGCAGCACTGTAGGTACTCACTTGTTTATGCCAAGCAAACTGGAAAACAGCTACCTGGCTAACTGACCGGAAGAGATCCATATTTGTGCCTATTCCCAAGAAAAGGGATCTAACAGAATGTAAAAATTGTTGAACAATATCATCAATATCTCACGAAAGTAAAATTTTGCTAAAGATCATTCAAAAGCGACTGCAGCAGTATATTGACAGGGAACTGCTGGATAATTGAGCCAGATTCAGAAAAGGGTGTAGAACCAGTGATATCATTGCTGATGTCAAATGGATGTTACCTGAAAGCAGAGAATACCAGAAAGTTGCCTATGTTAACTAAGTTAACTATGCACTGGCATTTGACTGTGTGGTGGATCACAAGTTATAGATGATCCTGTGAACAATGGGAATACCAGAGCACTTAACTATGCTCATGAGGATCTGTATGTAGACCAGGTGGTACTCATTCAAACAGAACAAGGAAACACTGCCTGGTTTAAAGTCAGGAAAAATAAGTATCAGGGCTGTATCCTTTCACTGTGCCTCTTCAATCTCTATGCAGAATGAATAAGCTGAATAGCTTGACTTTATGAAGACCAGATTATGAAGATGGCATTAAGATTGGAGGAAGACTCATTACCAGCCTACATTATGCACATGACACATTGCTTGCTGACACTGAAGAGGTATCGAAACATTTACTGATGAAGATCAAAGAACAGAGATTTCAGTATGGATTGTAACTCAACATCAACAAAACAAAAATCATTACAACTGGGTCAATAAGCAGCTTGATGATAAATGAAGAAAAAATTGAGGTTGTCAAAGATTTTGGTTTACTTGGTTCTACAACCAATACCCATGGAAGCAGAAGTCAGGACAAAAGATGTATTACATTGGGGAAAACTATTGCAAAAGTAAAGATGTCACATTTAAGAAGAAGTGTACCTGATTTATGCCATGATATTTTTTTTTCAGTTGCATGATGTGTTTTGAAAGCTGGACATCGAATAAGGGAGATAAAAGAGGAATTGAGGCTTTTGAATTATGGTACCCGAGACGAGTATTGAATATATGATGCCAAAAGAACCAAGAGATCCATCCTAGAAGAAGTGAAACCAGAAGGATCCTTGGAAGCAAGGATGGCTAGACTGTCTCTGACGTATTTGGTCATATTATTAGGAGAGACCAGTCCCTGGAGAAGGACATCACGTTTGGGAGTGTGGCAGGTCAGCAAAAAAATGGAGGACCCTCTACTAGATGGATTGACACAGTGTCTGCAACAATTAGCTTAAACATAAAAAAGATTATGTGGATGGCACAGTGTTGGGGATTATCTCGTTCTGTTGTACATAAGGTCACATGAGTCAACTGGACTCAGCAGCACGACGCAACAGCAGCAAAAATTTTACTATCATTTTCATTATTTCTGGTCTGTTTGTCTTTTGAAAAAGAGTCTTACTATGTAGCCCAAGCAGGCCTCAAATTCACAATTCTGCCTCAGTCTGTCTAGTGCTGGGATTATAGGCATTCACCACCATGCCAAGTTCATTCTTTTCTTCAAATGCTAGGAGTTACCTTGCCTAAACCTTTCACATTTATACCATCTGTACTTCTGCTATCAGTTTGGAAAATACGGGGTAGGTTCCTTTCTTTTTTTGTCTACTAGTACTGGGAATTGAACTGAGAGTCTTTTACATGCTAGGCAAGCACTCTACCACTGAGACTAGTCCCCAACCCCTTTTTTATTTTTTATTTTGAGACAGAGTTTGCTAACTTGCATAGCCAGCCTCTGGGTGGAACCTGCAATCCTCTGCATCAGCCTTTCAAATATCTGGCATTACAAGAGTACATCATAGTACCCAGGTCCCTACCTGAATGTTTTTGAATCTTGCTTTCATAAGGAAGGCTAATGATTTTTTTTCACTGCTAATAATGATGAAAAACAGGACTCAAAAATGCATGACAGATGATTAAAGCTACTAAGAAACTGATACTGAGAAGAAGAATATTGAATACTACTGCCAATAAGTTAGACAAAGTAGCTGCTTATCTATCATGAACTTTCATTTTCCTACAGATTATTAGTTTATATGGCAATCTATGTGCTGGGGTTTAGCTCTGTTGGCAGAGTGCTGCTCTCCATTCTCTGAGGACATGGGTTCAATCCCCAGCACCACAATGTCAAGAAAAGGAGGTGGCAATCCACTCTCGAAGCAATCTCAAAACAGTCCTTGAAAACCCTATGAATGTCACTATGAGTGGGACCCAACTTGATGACACCTACCAACACAAGAACAACATGGCAATCCATTTCCTAAGGAATAGAGCCCTTCTTGTATAAGTGATCTCAGTCTCACTCTGTCTTATGCACATATATATATAATATAAATATTGACAGACTACTTTTAAACAAATACCCTCTGAACTATATTGAAATGTCTTTTTATCAGAAAGTAGCCACATGGGAAAGCTGCTTACATACTTTGGAGACTCTTTAGTTTTTTGCTTAAACACTTTGGTTTTGCTTAAACCCTTTGTAAACCCATTAGTTTACCTTCAGTATCTATGATATTATTTTGAATGTTATCTGTATTATAATCATTTTTAAAAATATTTTGATTATTATATTTTGATTATTATTAAGTTTGAATTTTACAGAGAGCTATCTCTCTCATTAGTATTTGATGAGCCAGGGTTTTATTTTTGTGCTTTCTTTGGTTTTTGGCCAAAATCAAGTAAAACTTACAAAAAGCAGTAGGTGGTTGTAGAGCAATTGATCCTTGTAGTAGTTTTGGAAGAGGAAGTTCAAAATTATGTTGAATAACTGTAGCCCTGTGAATCCTAACTTTAATGAAGCAACATTTATTTGATGTATAGTTTTTTATATATTGATTTAAAAATATATACTCATGAGTAATTTAAGTGTATTATCATGTAAGTATATTAAATATTCAAATACGGACACTCATATAGTATAAGCTCATTTGGAAGATGAGGCCATGGCAATTTAGATACAGAAAAAAGAATTTTCTTGAAAATTTAGCATGTTTCAGTCCTTTGGTTGTTGAGCTGGACATTTTATCTGGAACAGTGAAAGGGAATGATCCAGAGTAACAATTTTTTGTCGTTAGGTTCGGTACTATTTATTAACTACCCACAAAGTATACAATTAATTTCAAGGTACCGTGTATATGTTGTCTCATTTAGTCTTCATAACAATTCTTCTAGGTATGTTCTCTATGCTTTATTCTTTTGTATAAGTGAAGAATCTAAAGTCCTGAGAGCCTAAGAGACATGCCTTCAATCATGTAATTATAAATCACAGAGCCTTCTAAGCTTCGACTTAAAAAAAAAAAAAAAAACTGCCCTCAATTTCTTAGACTATGCCTATTGCTACTGACATGGATCATTTGGCAAATTGAAAGTGTATTCTATTATTTGCAAGGCAACACTTATTGTTTCTATAGGTAGCACCAACTGATTAATTGTAATACTCACTATTTATACTTTAATGGCAATGTATTTTAAAATATGGCACATTAAAAAACCTCTACAGCATAAAACCCTCCAAACTGTTTCAGCTGGCCTAAAAGACATGATTGATTTGGCTACTCTCACTAATAATCCAAAATGACCTGTTAGTATTTGACATACCAAGTTTGTTCTTGCTTTAAGACATTTACACAAGTTGTTCTTTCTGTTTAGAATATTCTTCCATTCAGTCTTTGAATAGCTAGGTCCTATTAGTCTGGTCTTATTTTAAATGTTAACTCCTCTAAGAACACTTGATAGAAGACTTCAGAAAAATCATTTTCATAGGTATCCTTAAAGTAGTATCCAGTGACATTTAGTGATATGGCCACATAAAGATATTAGAACTAATAAGTACAGAATCTGCTACTTAGTAAGCCAAATGACTTGACCAAGGTTCTGTAGATACTATGCTGCAGAGACAAGTTTCAAATTTTGGTATCTATGATTCTAAGGCCAATGCTTTTTCTACACGCAATGCTGCCTCGTAACTCCAGTGTATAAAAGGCCAAGTGAATCATCTTAAATTATTAGAAGCTAGCAGAGTAAAAATAATAAATGAATAAATAAAATTGTGTTGAATGCTCTTTGCTCACTAAATATCATTTAAAGATTGACATTATTTCTAGAATATGCCTAACTACTTGAAAATATTTGATCATGGTTAAGAAATCCAGATTCAGCAACCCTCCTTTTTCCCCCCAATACTGAGAAGGTGAACCCAGGGCCCACCACATATTTTGCAAGTGTTCTACCTCTGAGCTGTACCCCAAGCCTCCTTTTAATTTTTTATTTTTAGATAGGGTCTCATTAAGTTATGCAGGCTGCCTTTGGCCTCGACCTTGCCATCCTCCTGTCTCATCTCTGAGTTGTTGGTCTTACAGGCCTACTCAGTAACAGGTAGAAAAATATTGTTTTCATTGAAATGTTAATTTTCAAATTCTTTAAAGAACATAGTAAATACTAAGATAATATTTTTTTAAAAAGTACTTGAAAGCAAGCCTTTTTTCCCCTTATTAGAAACTACTTCCTTGTTATTTTGAAAGAAATGAAAGATCTTGAAAGAAATGAAAAATGAAAATCTAATTGCTCAGAGAATGATTTATATTTATATTTATTTATTTATATTTTATTTGTATTTATTTATCACCTCATATTTTATATTGTTGGTTGCAATATTTAATCCCCTCAATATACTTATACTGTGTTTAAGTGAGAAGTACACTTGATTAACTTAGTATTAAAGTGCTATAGTAGTATGAGGTATATTTGGAGACTTCATTTTCAGATGCTTAAAACTTATTCCTCTCTTATTAAAGTTGGGGGCATTTCATTATTAGACTTAATATTTTGAAACCTTTTATAGTGTTTTCTGTTTGTTTGTTAGATGCCATCAAATCAGATCTGACTCATAGTGACCCTATGTACAACAGAACAAAACACTAACCAACACTGTGCCATGCATACAATCTTTTTATGTTTGAGCCCTTTGTTGCAGGCACTATGTTTCTTCTCATTTTGAATCTTGTTGTTAGATGCTGTTAAGTCAATGTCCAACTCACAGCAACCCTACATACAACAGGAGAAACAGTATTGTTAGTGCTTCTCTGCTATTCATAGGGGTTTTCGATGGCTGATTGTGTTTTGGGAGTGAGTTGCTGAGTCCTTCTCCCAAGTCTGCAGCACCTAGGGTTCCCAAGCAATATCCCATCTAAGTACTAACCAGGCTCTACCCTGCTTAGCTTTTGAGATATGACTAGATAGGACACCATAGTGATATGGCTACCAGGCTTTTGAATCTTACCATATCTGCAAAAGGAGGCCCCAGGGACTTTACTCCATTCCTATCATTAAGATTGAGTCTACTTTGAGGAAGTGACTATCCCTCAGTTGTTTCTTGAATGTCTTCCAGCCTGTGGAGTTTATTTTCTGGCAGTATATTTGGCAGTGCTTCTCTGATATTCATAGGGTTTTTCAATGACTAATTGTTTCAGGAGTGGGCTGCTGGGTCCTTGTCCCTAGTATGTCTTAATCTGGAAGTTCAACTGAAACTTGTCCATCATGGATGGCCCCACAAGTATCTGAAATACCAATGGCATAGCTTTCAGCATCACAGCAACACCCAAGCCCCCACAGCACAGCAAGCTGATAGACACATGACGGTTAGAGTATGTAGTGTAGTATAAATGTAAACTTCTTATTAAGAGCAATACATATCTCTATTACAATACCCATTTTTAAATTACTTCCATTTCTGTGTTAGATTCTTTCTGGAGTCTTGCTGCTTTCACCAGAGATTTTAAAAATCCTCTAAATAAGGAAGCTGTTTCAGATGTCATTCGATGTTTGAAATGTTAAATGTTAATTGGGTCTCTGAGCTATGAAGCCACCTTAAACCATTTTATGTGTGGAGAAAGGGAAATTGAGATACCATGTTCTTCTTAAAACAGAATATAGAAAAACTAATTGAAATACTGTTAAGATTTAAAAGAGCAAGATTATCAATTTTTAATTATCCATGGACAAATCAACTAACCTGGTATAATCAGCTTAATAACATTTACAATTTTTCCATTCTTTCTTTCTTTACTGTGCTTTTGACTATTTAAATATAAATTACAAGAGAGCAGAGAAGCAGAAAGAAATGACATAGAGTATAAACATTTAATCTGGTAATTTGTTAGGGATTCTGGAAAAAAGTTGTAGGATGAGTTGCTAAAATGACAATGCTATAGAATTATATAGTATTGTTTGTCCTTTAAGCAGCAATTGTCTGTGGGGAGTGATTGCCTCAGGGCACATTTGGCAATGTTTATGAATATTTTCGACTGAATAGACCCAAAGGAGTCAGAGTATTGCTACTGGTACCTAATTGAGCAAAGGTCAGAGATGCTGTTAAGCATCTTACAGTGTGTAGGCCAACCCCCAGAAAAAAACAAGAAGAATTATCCAGTCCGAAATACTAATAATGTGCGAATGAAAAATGCTGCCTTAGATGGTAATGCCCCTATCTCATTTCAAAAGTAATAGAAATACAGAAATATCCTTAAGTAAGGTCATATAACTATCGAGTGAGATATATATATATATATATATATATATATATATATATATATATATATTCCCCCCCCCTCTCTATCTATCTATCTATCTATCTATCTATCTATCTATCTATCTATATATATGTATGTCTGGATCTCAACAACAAGCCATTGTGCTTTCCTTGGTTGTTCTTGTTTTTAGAATCAAAATCTCCACTCTGAGTATTATGAGGGAAAAAAAGAAAAAGACTCATCAAAATCAATCCTGTCTCCATTTTTCTTATGTTCTTTTTCATTGTAATGTAATTCAGTTTATTTTGTTTGATTAGATATTGTGTTAATATCATAACTACAACTAACCTTTGTTTTGAAATAGATAGCTTCATTAGAAATTTAATCAATACACAGTACCAGTGTTTGTATCTAATGAGGCATACCATAGGGGTTTAAGAATATTAAGACAAAATTCAAGCTTTCAAGGAAACTATAGTGCAAAAAGAAAATGCAGCTTTTAAAATATAAGGAATAATATTCAAAATATAACTTGAGTAGTGATAGAAATAATGTTGCATCTAAAATTTATAGCAGAAAGCAACTTAAAATGTCCAAGAACAGGGAATATTTTAGTATATGACAATATATACATATAAAGGAATATTATGTACTTATTAGAAATGATTTGGGTTAAATTTGTAATACCAAAAGTGCATGCTTATATTAAGTAAAAAAGTAATAAAAATACAAAATGTATGTAGTTGCTTTTAACCACAATTAAAATGCATCGGAAAATATACTGGAAAATAGCATATTTGGTGTATAGTATCAATTCATAAAGATGACACTACTGTATTGTATTAAACATTGATCCATATGCCTATTTTCTCAATATCTTCTGTATTTCAAGCACTTTGCTAAATTCTAGAAGTATCCAGTGAGCCAGGGAGTCACAAAATTTTTCTATTAGGTATTTATAATTTTATAAAGAAAAATAGACAAGGAAGTACTAACAAATTGTGTTAAATAATAAAGGAGACCTGTGGGAGAGGATATGTTGTTATAGAGTGCTTTTCTGCACTCTCCAAGGACCCAGGTTTAATCCCTACAACCGCAAAAAATGGGAGAAGGAGGTGGCAATCCACTTACAAAGCAATCCTGAAATAGCCAATGAAAACCCTGTCAGGGTAGGTATGAGTGAGACTCAACCCGAGGACACCTAACAGCAGCAGACTAAACTGCAGTGGTGTTATTCCAGAAATCTTTATGATTTACTATATGAGGAATTAGTGGGCTGGGATTTAGCTCAGTGGGTAGAGCGCTGCGCTGCAGTCTCTGAGGTCCCGAGTTCAATTCCCAGCACCGCAAAAATGGGAGAAGGACCTGGCAATCCACTCCCAAGGCAATCCCGAAAACAATCAGCCATTGAAAACCCTATGAGGGTCGCTATGAGTCGGATACCGACTGGACGGCACCTAACAACAACAACAACATATGAGGAATTCGGGGCTGGGATTTAGCTCAGTTGGTAGAGTGCTGCTGTGCAGTCTCTGAGGTCCCAGATTCGATTCCCAGCACCACAAAAATGGGAGAAGGACATGGCAGTCCACTCCCAAGGCAATCCCGAAAACAATCAGCCATTGAAAACCCTATGAGGGTCGCGGTGAGTTGGGCACAACTCGACGGCACAACAACAACAACATGAGGAATTCACTTTTCACTCAAGTAGTGTCTAGTTTGTATTAGGCAGTCCTTCTCCATCTTATAGAAGCATATGGCTTCTTAAAGGAGGGGAGTATTGAAGAATCCACAAGGCTGGTTTTAAGAACCAATCCTGTAAGTGGTTTTCAAATCTTTTCCCCACATACCTTACTGGACAAAAATCAGCTTTCTTCCCCTAACCTACTGGAAGGCAGTATGGGAAATGTGGGGGAGCTACAGTTGTCTATTTGGTAAGTACTAATTATGCCACTGGGGCTGGGATTTAGTTCTGTTGGTAGAGCGCTGCTCTGCAGTCTCTGAAGTCCCAAGTTCGATTCCCAGTACCGCAAAAATGGGAGAAGGACATGGCAACCCACTCCCGAGGCAATCCCGAAACAATCTGCAATTAAAAACCCAATGAGGGTTGCTAGGAGTCGGACATGACTCGACGGCACCTAACAACAACAACAACAACAATTCTGCCACTGGTCCTTACTATAAAGATCGAATAGTTTAAGAAAGGTTTCCCCAGAGACAGTAGTTTAAATTGAGACATGAAAAATTAGTAAATAAATAGAGTAGAAATGAGACAGAAAGAATATTTCAGGTAATAATAATGTTATGCCAATGCCTAAAGAAAGAAAAGGATAACAACTAGGAACTGAAAGTTCAGTACCTCCCACTGAATATTGTGGCAGGGAAAGTAGGAGCAAGTCATGAAGAACCCTGTAAGCTGTGTTAAGGTATGCCAAAATAATTCTAATGGCATTGGGAAGCCACTTGAATGTTTAAAGTGTGAAAAAGTTTTAATAAAATGAAGAGAGCCATGTTACAAAATTTGCATTTTAGAAAAATCTTTCAGGTTTCAGTGAATATTATGAACTGGAGGAGAGCAAGGCTGCAGGTGGGAAGTGGGAGGCCAATTTAGATCTAACATCAGTCCAGGTGAACAATGACAACAGGTTGCAAAAGAATGGGAATAGAGATAAATTGGAGAGGTATTTAAGAGATGTAATTGTGAGAAGTTAGTAGTCTTTTGGGTGGGCAATGATGAGGGGAATGAATAAAAACAAAGCAAAACTAAACATGATCTTAGATGTTCTTGACCTCACTTTAGAAGTTTATTGTAAATATTGGTATGCTGTCCAATATGTGCAAAGGCATTGTAAATACTGGTATGATGTCCAATATATGCAAAGGCAGAAAGGAAGACAAAGGTAGTAATAAGAAAAAAAATCATATGATTCCATTGGAAATCAAGAAAGATTTTTAATTAAAATGGTGTTATGACTATAACTACTACTGTTGTCACTTTAGGCATGTATTACCAGGGTGCCAAAAGAAAGTATACAGATTTTAAGAGAGATTATCTATGTATTACTTTTCAAAGTTGAATTATGATGGTAACCATTTTGGGTACCTCTTAAAATTGCAGAAGTCAAATATGACTTGTATTCATCTTTTGTTATCAATATGAATTGTGTATTATAACTTTAGTACTCAAAATTGTGTGTGTGTGTGTGTGTGTGTGTGTCTTAAATGAAATCTTTTCAGGATCTGTAATGATTTTAAGTAAAGGAATTTCAGTACTATTTTTTCATCTTCACAATCTCCTAGCTATGTGGAACATGTCTGTGTGCATATTTACCTTAAGATTTTCTTTGATTTTCCCTGATTGTCTTGTGTTTCAAATTATTTTTATATCTATTTGTATGAGTTGTATGTGTATCTGTGTGCATAGATATGTATATATACAAATAAATATATTGAATAATTTCTGTGTACATACAGGCATAGCTACATACTTAGTCATAAATCTGAAATTAAGACCTTATCTATTTCATTTACTTATCTTTAGTCATTTGTTGACTCCTGATTTAAAATGTTCCAAGAAAGCCTGAATTAATTGCAAGGAATTTTTTTTCTTAAAGTCACATATCTATTCTTGATATCAAGTTTTCCTGTTCTAATCTAGCCTATCATCCTTCTTGTGTCCCCCAGATGTTGTAAGAACAAGGTTGACCTGAGCTAGAAGTTAAACAGGATATTGATTTTATCCTCTCTGGCCAAATCTCATAGTCAATAACATGAAAAGGCCTTTTGTTACATTGATCACAACCTGAATTGGGACGATGGTGGTGTCCATTATTTTTGTCCAGTGTTTTACATATTTTTATGTCATTGAATCCTCACAGAAATTCAGAGGAGTGTCTGTTATTCTGTTTAACAGAGGAGAAAAGTAAAACTGGAAGAAATTAAATAGCTTGTCTGTTAAACAGCTGTGACATAGTGAAGACTGTAGAATTCTAGGACAGATCTGCCTAAGTCCAAGTACTATGTTCTGCCAATGTTATCAGTAGATTTTTCTGTAATAGTTGTAAGTTATGTTGATTTTGACTTAACATTTATGAGTGGTCAGAATCAGACTTCTTGTTTTATTCAGCTAGATATATTGTTGTTAGGTGATGTCCAGTCGGGTGCAACTCATAGCAACCCCACATACAACAGACAAAACACTACCCAACACTGTGCCATGCCTGACACTATTGCCGGTGCTTCTCTGTTATTCGTTGGGTTTTCTATGGCTGATTATTTATTGGGGGTGGGCTGCCAGGTCCTTCTCCCAAGCCTATACAGCACCTGGTATTCCCAGGTGGTCTCTCATCAAAGTACTAACCAGGCCTGACCATGCTTAGCTTCCCAGATCTGACACGATCAGATGCTACAGTGGTATGGTTGCAGGCTCACATTTTACACACACACACACACACACACACACACACACACACACACACACACAGTCTGAATTGTTGTATAGGGCATTTGTGGAACTAGTAAAACACTTACAAAAGCAAAACATTGGCACTAGTAAGAGCTCACAGTCTGTTCACTGTCAGATGAAATGTTTTGTATCTTTTAGTCCTTTTTATTACCAAAAAAGTGTATGAAGGAAACTATGAAAAGCACAATTTATTCTATGTTGTAAAACACCAGAACATTCCAACTCACCAAGAAAAGATATATGGAAAGGTTTAATCAGAATATAATGAGTTGCTTAAGAAAATTAAACTAATTCTATAGAATAGAATAAATGTCAGAATGCTTAGAATAAATGTCAACAATATGAAGAAAATAAAGTGTATATTATCTACTAGTATTATGTTTTTTAATTGTAGCAAAGCCAAACACAATTCCAATTATGTTGCTAAATACTCTTAATCTATTATTTTGCTTTCCATTGGTGGATTTTTCTTCTTCAGGGTAACATATATCTCTAACAGTGGTGTTGTATTTCTTACAGAGCCCCAAATTAGCGTAATTGAAAACAATACAACTTTGAAAATATCTTAATATCTAGGGCTATAGAAAAGTTAAGATAGAAGTTGTTGTTGTTGTTGTTGTTGTTGTTAGGTGCCGTGGAGTCAGTATCCAACTCATAGGGACCCTACGTACAACTTCTGAAACACTATTGTCAGTGCTTCTCTGCTGTTCATAGGGTTCTCAATGGCAGATTGATTTTTGGGAGTGGGTTGCCGGGTCCATCTCCCAAGCCTACAGCATCTGGTGTTCCCAGGTGGTCTCCCATCCAAGTACTAACCAGGCCCCAGCCTGCTTAGCTTCTGAGATCTGACGGGATCAGAGGCCACAGGGCTATGGCTGCAGGCAAGATAGAAGTAGTGGTATAAGAAGTGCTCCCAGAATCCAAACAGTCATATATGGAGAACCAGTAAATGCCCTTAGGAATGGGAATATTTGCAGGAAGACACAAAACCTGTTGATGTTCTGACTCCATGCTAGTCAGGCAAGTGAGTACAGGAAACAATAATTTTGGGAACTCAGCCTCAGAAGTCAGTAAATTCCCTTTATTTGTTCTGGACCACTTTCCCATTTCACCAAGGATCCACCAGCGTCTTTCTTATAATTTCTAGTTGTGCCTGTACATGGGAAACTATAACAAGTTAAGAATACATTTTTAAATTTTTTATTATATTTTAATGAAACAAGAATATCTGAAGTTTCATTTAAAAATAATTATGGTATCTTTCCCAGAATTAGGAGATAATCACAAAACATATTACTCCTATCATTAAAACTAATTTTCAGCATATTTATAAGTAAATTTAAAGACTTGATCCATATGAAATAATTTTTAAAACAAGCACCATGCTTGACCAATCCAGTGAAGCACGTGTTTGCATGATGAGATTGTGAGGAATGTGAGACTTGATAGCAGTGAATTAAGTTCTCTTCTCCTGAAATAAACTTCCTAGTCCATTTCCCCTGACAACTCTGATGTCTTCTTTAATATGTATTCCCTCAGGAGGCATTCTCTGATCTCTTCATCTTGAATTGGGTGGATGTTCTCTGTAGATATCCTTAGCACCCTGTGAATACTTCTGTCATGGTGCTTCCACTTATTTATTTATTTATTTATTTATTTATTCTCTCACTGAAAAATTGTTGAAAGCTTAATGATTTTTCATCCTTGTATTTCAGCAGCCAATCTTATGCAAGATACTTGGTAGTGTGTTTGTTGGATGAATACATACTTGAAAAACTGAATATGAATATATTTATTGGTATTTTATGAAGCACAAACTCATTGAAGATTGAGTTTCAGGAAAAAACTCCTAAATTCATTACTTGTGAAAGAGTAAACAACATATCCTTGTTGTACTTCTTCATCTCATCTTGTAATTTTATTTTTGTTCCTTTGGGTCTTTAAAGCACGGAAAGGCAATAGGTTCAATCAAAGATTTTTTTTTAATTTATCAAACTTAGTTTTTATTTTTAGTCTTTTTTATTTATAAATGGTTATACAGAGTACAGAATTTTGGTATTTCCATTATGCAACTATTATATCACTTTTGGTTTTACTTTCATCAACTTACATATTTTACAGAACCATTTGATTAATAGGTAATAAAAATCATGTGCACTCATGGGTTATATTCTCACTGATTTTTTGCTTTCCTTTCCCCTGTTTTTCCCATGTATTCATAAAGTTGCATCATATATTTTGAGAATTTCCTCTCCTCCTTTTCCACTTTACCCTTTTATTTCCCCTTAACCTTCCTCCTTTCCCCCACCTTGTTCCCACCCAGTGATCCCCTCCGCCCTTCTCTCTACTTGGCTTATATTTTCCCTTATTGTTCATTTTTTTATTATCTACATATTTATCACCTGCACCCATACCACTGTGGTATCTGATCTCGTCAGATCTTGGAAACTTAGCAGGGTTGGACCTGATTAGTATTTGGATGGAAGACCACTTGGGAATACCATGGTGCACCATGGAACACTTGGGAGAAGGACCTGGCAACCTACTCTGAAAACACAATCAGCCTTTGAAAACCCTATGAATAACAGAGAATAACAGTACTGTTTCACCTGTTGTACATAGGGTTGCGATAAGTCAAACACCGACTTGAGGGCACCGAACAACAACACAAAACAACATATTTATAGATTTTTTTTTCTTCCTTTAAGTTAGATTTAGCTCCCACATATGAGTGACAACATATGGTATTTCTCTTTTTGGGACTGGGTTTGTTCGCTTAAGATGTTCTCCAGTTCCATCCATTTTGCTGCAAATGACATAATTTCTCTTTATTGCTGAGTAATATTCCATTGTGTATACATACCACAATTTTTCAGTCCACTCCTCTGTTGATGGACATCTTAGCTGATTCCATGCCCTTGTGATTGTGAACAATGATCCATTAAATATGGACATGCGGGTGTCCCTGTGGTTTGATGACTTATCTTCCTTTGGGTATATTCCCAGGTATAGCTGGGTCATATGGCAATTCTATTCTGACTTTTCTAAGTTACCTCAATATTGAATCCAAAAGGAGGAAAACTAATTTACAGTGCCACCAGCAATGTAAAAGTGTTCCTTTTTCTCTGTATCCTTGCCAGCACTTGTAATAATTTATTTTATTAATCTTGGCCATTCTTACTGGAGTGAGGTGGAATCTCAGTGTTTTGATTTGCATTTCCATAACAGCGAGGGATATTAAGCATTTTTTCATGTGTTTATTGGCCATTCGTACGTCTTCATTTGAGAACTGTCTCATCCATTGCCCATTTATTTTTTGGGTTATTTGTTGTCTTGGTGTTTGTTTTCCTAAATTCTTTGTATATTCTAGAAATTAGTCCTTTGTCAGATGTGTAGGTTGCAAAGATTTTGTCCCATTCTTTGGGCTCTCCCTTTACTCTGTTGGTTATTACCTTTATTGCACAGAATAACTTTGTTAGTAATGTTTTAATATGCAACATTGATTGGGGAACATAACTCGAATATGCATATGAGTTTTATTACATATTAGTCACCTGCAGCTATACTACTGTGGTGTCGAGTCCATCAGATCTCAAGCTAAGCAGGGTCGGACCTGGTTAGTACTTGGATGGGAGACTGTCTGGGAACGCCAGGTGCTGTAGACTTGGGAGAAGAACCTAGCTATCCACTCCCTCCAAAAAATCAGCCACTGAAAACCTTATGAATAGCAGAGAAGCACGATAATAGTATTTTATCTGTTGTACATAGGGTTGCTATGAGTTGGACACCAACTCAACAGCACTTAACAACAACATTATTAGTCAAAAGTTTCCATAAATCTGATAAGTTGGTAAAAGTGTAACCAAAAGTGATGTAATAGTTGCATAATGGAAAAAACAAATGCTATATTACTCTGTACCCCACCTACATTTACCAGTAAAGGGGGAAAAAAGGTGCATTTAAAAATCTTTCAACATTCTTGATTTGTAATTGTATTATATATTGCCAGCTTTCTTCCCAAAGAATGACTGACCTTAGTCATTTAGTGGATGCTAGTACTTAAATAAGATTTGCTTTTGGTAAAACTTAACTTTTTGGTGCATTTTTCTGGAAGGTATCTATGTCTAGAATTATGAGCTTTCTGATTTAAATCTAAAATTGGGTGAACAATTCTATATACAGTTTTTATAACACTTTCAAGTTCACAAATTGCCTTTCTTGTACATTTTTCCCCTATACTCAAAGTAAATACTTGTGAGATAATATAATGCTTCTGAAGTAATATAATGAGATATCTCATTTTATAAGTGAACTCAGAATCATAGAGATTAAATAACACTCTAAATTGTATAGCTATGCCTGGAATTTGATTTGTTTGACGGGTTTTATTTTTACTCTTGATTCAGTTTCTTTAATGTTATTATTCACATTTTTCTCTTTCTTATAGAGTCGCTTTCAATATGCTATTTTTTAAATAAATTTGTCCATTTCATCTGTTATTTCAAACATATTGCCATAAAGGGTTTTTTGTTTTGTTTTGTTTTGTTTTTGTTTTCCCAGTATTTGGGGGTTGAACTCAAGGCCTTGCTCATACTTTCCATGTACTCTGTTATGGGACTGTACCCCCTAGATCTTTCTTTTCTTTTGTTTTTTTGAGAGACAGTCTTGCTAAGTTATGCAGGCTGCCTCTGTTCTCGATCTGTGTTCTTCCTTGTTCTGCCTCCTCACTTGCTGGGATTAGAGGCATATGTTTTAATATTTTATTATTATTAATGTCGGCAGCATTGGTAATTAGTTTCTGATGTTAGTGATTTGTACATGCCTACTTCTCCTTTCTTTCCTTCCTTTCTTCTTCCTTCTTTCTCTCCTTCCCTCCCTTCTTTCTTATACCTTCTTATTTTTGTTAAATCTCTCCAGAAGTTTGTTAATTTTGGTAGGATTTTCAGGGTGTACTTTTAGCATTGCTGTGATTTCTTTTTTTATTTTTGTTTCCAATATTATTCATTTCTCTTTATAGGTATTTTCTGTGCTTTTCTAAAGTTTTGTTTCTTTTATCAAACTTATTTTATTGGATTCTCAGATCATTAACTTTCTTCTTTCTTCTCTGTAATAGGTATTTAAGGTTATAAAATTGTCATCAGTACTTGCTTTTAGAAATGGGCTTAGTGGGACATGCATGCAATCCTAGTACTTGGGAAGCAAAGGCAGGGGCTTCATGAGATTGAGCCTAGTCTCAGCTCCAAGCAAGTTTGAGGCCACTCTGGGTTACATAGTAAGACACTGTCTCAAAAAAACAATAATAACCAAAGATGTTTCTTTTGGTTTATACCCCCAAATCATATTGAGATTATGGTTATAATTTCTACCTAAATATTTAGTTACACTTTCCAGTCTTAAGTTATTCAGTGGTATTCTTCTTGTTTTTTAAAAAAACTAGATTATTTCTAGTTATTATTTTATATTTAGATTCTAATTTAATCTCAATGTTCTTAGTAAGTGTGAGTTTCTTGTTTTTGCTTTTTTTGCTTGTTTTTGCTTGCTTTTGCTTTGCTTTTTTTGTTTTTGTTTTTGTTTCTACTCTCTTTGAGGGTCCTTCTCAGGGCCGTGTGTGTGCTCAACAGGTGCTGTACCATTGAGCTATAGCCCGACCAATTATTTTTTATTGTTAGTTAAGATCTCGCTAAATTGTGCTGCCTCTGGCTTCAAACTCACAGTCCTCCTGCCTCTGCCTCAGAAGTCACTAGGATTACAGTATCCACACATTGCCCAGCTAGTAAATGTGGTTTTAATAATATCAATTACTGAAAATTGTTGAGTATTTCTTTTGTGGCTAAGTAGATGTTCAGACTTTGGATATATCCCATTTTGGAAATGCATTCCATTTTGGAAAACTAATGTGTATTCTGCAAATGGTTTATTGATGCACATGCATACACACACACACACATGCACATGCACACACATACTACTTATAAACACTAGATACAAGTAACTAATTGTTTGTAACTTTTCTGTTCATATGAAATTATCTTCTAGACTTTGTAATTACTGAGCTATATTAAAAATCTCTCATTTAGGGCTGTTTAATTAGTTCATGTCACATTTCACTGTACATATTTTGAGTTTATTAGTTGCATACAAATTGGAAGTTGTATGTACTTTTGGTGGATTGAACCTTTTCATCAGTTTCTTTCTTTCTTCTTCTTTTTTCCAGTATGGCGGGTTGAACCCAGGGCATTGCACATGCTAGGCAAGTGCTCTACTACTGATCTACACCTGTAGCCCCTTTTTTTATTTTTTATTTTTGATACAGGGTGTTGCTAAGTTGCACAGGCTGCCTCTGGTCTCAAACTTGCAATCCTACTGCCTCAGCCTCCCAAATTGCTGGGATTATAAGCATGTGCCAGGGCACCTGGCTATTAGTCAGTTTTTAATGAATCTCTTTATTACCAGTAATGCATTATTGCCTTAGGTATATTTTGACTGATGGTAATATAATTTTTGGTACTATTTCCTGTAATGTCTTCTTTCCATTGACTTTTATTTATGTTATACATGTATATTGAAAAAAAATGTATAGCTAATTTTTAAAAACTCAATCTGACAATTTTTATCTTTTAACTGCATCATATATTTACATTTATTATAATTGCCCTTCTATCTGGTTCATGTTATTGTTGTTACCATTTAATTTTGTTTTTATTTTCCCATCATTTCTTTGCTTCTTTCTCTTCTCTTTTTCCCTCTTTTTTTCTTGTCTTTCACTTTTCCCCTTGTACTAGTTTGTAATTTATATGCTGTATTTTTAGATGATTATACTAGAAATGTTGTCATGTATATTTTTCAATTTATGTGCATACTTTTACTATGTGACCAAGTGAAACAATAACCT
>VMDO01026610.1:0-26530 GCA_007922755.1 Pedetes capensis | reverse complement strand
TCTCTCTCTCTCTTTTTAACAGTGTCTGAGAGTTTTAGAAGATAAAGATCAGAGCTCCTCTGTGAGCAAGCTGATCTGGGGATCACAAAGAGTGGAATGAGTAGAATTAGTGACAGCTCGGTGATAAATGGATCCATTACCAGAGTTTTTCAGTAGTCAAATTAAGGTAATGGGAAGAAACTTGAATAGTTTTAGTGGGAACAGAAACAACAAAATATATGTGAAAGAAAATGTTGGATGTGACTGGCTAGGGAGATAAGAGAGAAGAATTAAGGCTGTTCAGTGAATTTGTTAGCATGTGGTTCTCAAATAATCAACATTAGAAATAGTTGGATTTTAAACAAAAACAAATACCCAACTGCTGTGATTTGAATATTTGTGTCCCTCCAGAATTCATGTTGAAACTTAACCCCCACTGTGGTAGTATTAAGGTCTTTGGAGGAGGGGGGAGATTAAAACTCTAACAAAAGAAGCTCGAGAGATCTGCCTACCCTTTCCATCTCTTCTGCCATGTGGAGAGACACATCATTTGCCCATTTGGGCCCTTCCAATATGTGAGCACACAGAGAGAAGGTGCTATCTTGGAAGCAGCTGGCAAGCCCTTACCCAGATCTTCTGGTGCCCTGATTTTAGACCTTCTGGCTTCCAGAACTGTGAAAAATAAGTTTCTGTTGTTTATATATTACCAAATGTAAGGTGCTTTGTTGTAGCAGAAGCAATACACTAAGACACTTACTGAATTGGAATGTCTAGAGGCAGGGTCCTGGCACTGTGAATGGCCAACAAGTTTTGGAAAAGATCCGTGGTGACATATGGAGGCTTGAAAACTGGCATAAAAGAAATAACATGAACTTGGAAGTCACCCAGGTCTAAGCTCATACATTCTCTGTGTTCCTTAACAGATCTTTTTTTTTATTGCATGCTAGTGAGTCTTCTCCATGAACTGAGGATAAATTAAATCTGATTTATGGAGTAATTATAACATTAAACTAAATAGCATATGGAGATACCTAATCTATCCTAAGGACATAATAGATTCTTATATACTATAGCCATTATATATGAAAATAAAACTGTTCACAGTGAACAGGAGTATAGAGATTTTGATTTTGAGCAAATATTAGATATACCAGGTTCCCAAGAAAACATTTCTAATGAATCTGACTTTAACTGATATTTTTGGTATTGGTAGATATAGGAATAACAGAATCTCATTGTTCAAGGATCTGAAACTAGGAAAACACTTGCCAAACAAAGAATTCAAGAAGTATATTATATTTGGGGGGATTTATAGCTTTGTAATACAATATAGTGGCCTTATATTTGACATTAAAAATGGAGTTTTCCATTTATGAGCACACATTGACTTAGTATGGGGAAGATTAGCAGTTCTAGTGGGAGAATTTGGCCAACAACAAAGTAGATAGCTTCTTGCTAAGCATTCAAGTATGCTTATTTGACAGATAACAGAGAACTGGCTAACTTCTTCTGTGGTTTGATGAGAATAGAACTCTTTGTCTACTCGTTATCCCAGACAAAGGATAGAGAGCAAAAAAGCTATTCTCATATAGGACACCTTCAGATGCCTTCATTGTTCTTCCAGGCATTTTTCTTGGTTTGAATCAATCAGATCACATCACATCTCATCACCATTAGATTCCACAAAAAAGCAGTTATGATGCCTTGAGACTCTGCAAAGTCCTCCTAGAAATTCATAGTCAGTGTAGCCCCACTTACATAGCATAATCTGGTAAGGACAGCAAAATGAGCCTGCCAGAATTCTTCAAGCAATATTAGAATAAAAAAGCAGGCAAAGAAAATGCAGAAAACTCCTTGAAGTATCCAGAGGGGTAGGGCAGTGCTAGGGTTTCGATGTATGTCCCTTTTAAAACTGGCATTGATATTGAATTGCCATTTTAATAGTATCAGGAGACAGAGCCTCACGGGAGTTGTTTAGGTCATGAGAGGTCTGCTGCTATGAATGGGCAATGCCAAAATAAAGAGGGTGTGTTTACTCTGTTTGCGCCTCTGCTTTTTCCCATGTGGAGACACAGGAAGGCCTCACCATCACCTTGACCTTGGACTTCCCAACCTTCAGAACTGTTGCAAGTTAGTTTCTCTTTATAAATTTCCCAGGCTCTGGCATTCTGTTATAGGAGCACAGAAGGGACTAAGACAGGCAGTATATGAGTCAGCTTCAGCTGTCATACCAAAATGTAATAGACCAGGTGGTAGAAAATAGGAATTTATTATTTTTTTCACAGTTCTGGAGTCTGAGAAGTCAAGAGCAAGTTGCTTGTTTATTCAGCTCCTGGTGAGGTTTTCTTCTGGGCTTGCTGATAACTGCCTTCTCTCTGAATCCTAAGATGAATTTCCTTGGTGTGGATCTGTGGAGATAGAGAATGAAGTCCTCACTTCCTCTTCTAATAAGACCACCAAACTAATCATGATAACTCATGACCTAACCTTGACTCTAAGTGCCTCTCAAAATTTGCATATTCATGACATTGGGAGCTAGGACTTCCAAATTTGAATTTTGGAGACACAGTAACACTTAGTCTATAATAAGTAGGGATGAGACATTTTGGTTGGGATGTGTCTTGTATTCACTGTGTTTGGGTCATGTAGCTAGGCTATTTCAAGGGAATATAAGGAACACATATCCCAGCCTACCTCCCAAGCAAATGAAAAGTGGAAGCTATGGTCCCCAGCTTTGTTGAACTATTTCAGGAATTTAGACAGAGTAGGGCATGACTTGTCCATAAGTTTCAGTGGGACAGAGGAAGTAACTACATATGTGAGAGTATTCTGGGAAGAAAGTGAAATTGAAAACCTAGAAGACTAACCAACTAAACATTGGTTAAAAGAGACTTGGCAGAGGGAACAAATCTGTACATGGGACCTATGGCCTGAAGACAGGGAAACATTCAAAATGGAGGATCAAATTCATAATAGAAGGAGGAATGTGATAAAATTTACTTTTTAATAAGTGGAAAATGTGTAGCTGAGGCCAGGGCCATGAAGGAGCATTTGTGGATGCAAGCCTGCTTAGGTATACAGGGAAATGCCTCATCTGTGAGAACAGTAATTGGCGTGAACATGGTGTAAGGCAATTAAGCAGGCTGAAAGTTTGGACAGGTCTTTAGCACATGGGAGAACAAAAATAAGATCTCAGAACTGGCAAGCTAGACTGAATGGATATTTGTAAGAGGGATTTGCTAAAGGGGATGCAGATTAGTGATAAAAATGCTTTATACTTAGGGCTTTTTAGTCAGAGCCAACTCTGGATGGGAGAGCAGCAGGTGCCATTCTTATCTCAGCTTGAAGCAGGCTTGCAGAACCCACATAGGCAAAATGCAGCCTATGTGGCCACAAAGAACTGTTGGCCCTTTCCCTTAGGTGGTCTTTCCAGCTGTTATAAAAGTTGACAATTAATAGAAATGGAGGCCACACTTTTCTAAGTGTATATGACCATTCATTTTAGAAATACATTTGTATGTCTTTGTGAACAGCTGGCTTCCCTTTTGCTGTGTTTCTGGGCACACAGTCCAGCTCAATTAAATCCTTGCCCACTCCTGCACATGGCAATCGACATCCTTCCAAATACTTCTTTTCCTCTACCTTTCTTCTTTTAATGCTGGCCTCTTTGTTTGGCATTACTATTCCATGAAATAGAGAGTGCAGGTAATTAGTATGTGGATACGACACTGAAGGAGGAGGCATAAGTGGAAAATTCGGAGGCAGCAAACTGTGATAATCCCATTATAGGCTTTACTTCAGTGGGGCCTTTGGATTCCAAAGCAGTAATGAGACCATGGGCGTCTGCACTTTCCCTGGCTGAAGGTCTCTCTATGATGTGTCAGGCTTAGTGAGTTAGATTTGAGATCCATTATTTTATTAGTAACATTTTATCTGAGTAAATTAGTGCCCAGGCACACAGTTCCCTGGGTTAAATCGATAAGTTCACCCAGAATGACTTTACCATCCCTAATCGTCAGTGCTTTTCCACAGAGTTCTCATTTAGTTGAATAATGTGGTGTTCCTGTTAACTTCTTGTTCCTTCGCCTCCCTCTCCCAGTTGCATTAGAAACAGGCATAGTTTTTAATATAAAGGCAAATTTAAAGTAAACTAAGCCAACTAAATGTAAAAATGCAGTGATTGCAGTTTCTCCTAACAGGAATGTAGGCATAATTACTACATTTTCCCCCTTGTGGTAAAGTCCCCTGTTAATATTGCAGCTTGAATAAACTGGAGCTGAGGAGTGGAAAGTTCCCTAAGATTGGCACTATAAGATGAAAAAAATAGAGAATTTTCAGTGAATTTTATTAAGGCAACAGATGCACTGGTTTAGCCAGTAAGAATTTGTAAATTGCCTACAATGTGCTCAGTGCTGTGTAAGTGTTTTCTTTCCAGCTGAAGTAATACTTGGATTGGTTTGGGAGCACTTTGAAGTGAACTTTCCCCTTGGAGACTATAGCTGTTATTTTGCCAGGAGGATTGGGAGAAAGCTCGTGCTTTTCCATTTCATCTAAAGATCAGCACTTGCTCTATAGTTCTTCTGCTTAGCCCAGGGTTATGTTTATAACAAGAATATAAGGGAAGCAGGAACAGGAGTTGGGCATGGGAGCAGATGGAAAGATTGGAAGACAATTAATTATAAGAAAGCAAACACATTCTCCAAGAAGGTTCTCTAAGGCAGGAAACAATAAGCACACAGAGAGGCAGTTTAATCAAAATTTCTTAGTTTTTCAGGTCAGGGACCTCAGACACCATGGCTCAGTGTAAGAACAGGAACTGAGGCTGAAGCTTTTGCTTGGTAAATGTTATTATTGAATACAAAAACACACAACAAAATGTATAAAATTTTGAGGTGCCACTTGATGAATTTTCACAAAGAGAATACACCTGTGAACCTGCTATCCATATCAAAATATGGACACTACAGAAAATGAAACATTTGTCAGAGAGAAGAGACAACATAAAGAATTAAGGAAAATATTTGCAAGCTATACATCTGCCAAAAGGTTACTATCCAGAATATATAAAAATAATTTTTAAAACTGTCAATGGCATAAAACAGATAAATAAAAAAAAACCTGATTAAAAATGGACAATGGACCTAAGTAGGCATTTCTCAAAAGAAGACATGCAGCTGGCCAACAGGTATATGACAAAATGCTCAACATCATTAGTCATTAGGGAAGTGGGAATCTAAACCACAATGAGATTTCACCTCACTCCAGCAAGAATGGCTATTACCAAAAAGACTAAAGATAATAAAGGCTGGCGAGGATGTGGAGGAGAGGCAACTCTTGCACACTGTAGGAGGGAATGTACACAAGCATAGTTATGGAAAACAGTGTGGAGTCTCCTCAAAGAGTTAAGAATGGAGCTACCATGTGATCCAGCAACCCATGTACAGGGTACATATCCAAGGAAATAAAATCAGTATGTCAAAGAGACATCTTTTCTTCAATGTTCATTGCAGGAGTATTCACAATGACCAGGAAATGGAAACAGCTTAAGTGTCTGTCAACCGAGGATTGGATAAAGAAAATGTGGTACATATTGTTGTTATTGTTAGGTGCCATTGAGTCAGTATCAGACTCATAGTGACCCTATGTACAACGGCGAAACACTATTGTCAGTGCTTCTCTGCTGTTCATAGGGTTTTCAATGGCAGATTGATTTTTGGTAGTGGGTTGCCGGGTCCGTTTCCCATCTCCCAACCCTACAGCAGTCTCCCATCCAAGTACTAACCAGGCCCAACTCTGCTTAGCTTCCGAGATGTGACAAGATTGGATGCCACAGGGCTATGCGTGCAGGGGTGGTACATATATCCAATGGAATGTATTCATTCATTGCATGGAAATAATCCTGTGATTTGTCACAAAATGGATGGAATTGGGAATCATTAAGTAAAATAAACTAGGTACAGAAAAGCAAGTACTTCATGGTCTCATTCATAGGTAGAATGTAAAAAGTTGATTCCATAGATACGGAGAGTAGAATGGTGATTACCATAAGCAAGGGAGAGTAGGGGAGAAGCAGCAATGGATAAATTTTGATCAATGGGTCCTAAGTTATCATTAAGTAGGAGTAAGAAATTCTGCTACAGTATTGTTGGTAGGTTGACTATAAGTGATAATAACGTATTATATACTACAAAGCACTAGAAGAAACTATTTTGAGTGTTTTTGCCATAAAGAACTAATAAATTTATGATGAGATAAATGTATAACTTGATTTGAACATTACAGAATGTATGTTGTTGTTGTTAAGTGCTGTCAAGTCATGTCCGACTCATAGTGACCCTTATAGTGTTTTCAAAGGCTGATTGTTTCAGAATTGCCTTGGGAGTGGATTGCCATTGCCTGCTCCCAATTTTGCCATGCTGAGAATCAAACTTGGGACCTCAGGGACTGCAGAGCAGTGCTCTATCAACTGAGCTAAATTCCAGCCCTCACATAATGTATACATATATTTAAATATGACATGGTACCCTCTAAATATGCACAATTTTAATATTTTCATATATTTGTTAAAATAAATTTAATTAATAAGCTAATGCTTGCAAAGGGAGAAAGACCCAGCAACCCACTCCCAAAAAACAATCAGCCATTGAAAGCCCTATGAATGGCAGAGAAGCATGACAATAGTGTTTCACCTGTTGTCCATAAAGTTGCTATTAGTTGGATGCCGACTCAACAGCACCTAACAAAAACAACAGCAATGCTTACAATGACCCCTTCTCCTGTTGATTATTTGAAGAAATCCAGGTTCAGAGAGGCTGAATAATCTACCTAAGATTATAAATCCTGAGAGTGATGGAACTGAGATTTAAACCCAGTGATCCATAATCTCACCACTTTATGGCAGCCATACCTGATCAACCCTGGTATGAAAGGAGCTTGGTATGGTAAAGATAACCTTTGTACAAATAACTTTGTACAAATAATCTAGCCTAAAATTATTTAATATAAACAAAGGGGACAAAAATAGTTCTTGGACTTGCAGAAAACTTTTTAGACGTTGGAACATGGTTGGCATGTATGTGTGCAATCTTCATACACCAGCTGATTGTTTCTGGGAAGATATTAGAGTTTGAAAATTGGATGGCGCTGCTCGAATGGGCTTTCAAATTACTAATATCTTCTTACTGAGTCTTGTTGTTCTTGTTAGGTACCGTTGAGTAGGGTCTGATTCATAGTAACCCTAAGTACAACAAAATGAAGCACTCCTGAACATTGGCCCATGCCTGGCATTATGTCAGTGTTTCTCTGCTATTCATAGGGTTTTCAATAGTTGATAGTTTTCAGAATTGTTTCAGGAGTGGGCTGCCAGGTTTTTCTCCCATTTTTGTGGTACTAGGGATTGAACCCAGGGCCTCAGAGTGCGGAGCAGCACTCTACCAACTATGCTAGACCCTGCCCTACTGAGTCTTAGAAGCTCTATTTTTAACATACTTGTTTTGTTCTAAGCCTATCTTTTTTACCATATTATCTGTCTTGAATAAATACCTTTGTGTAAATATATATTTATATATGAAATTATACATTCTAATTATTAGCACCCCAGGAGGCTTCTGTTGCTGCCTTCCAGTTAATCTCCCTCAAATATAATAAATATCCTTACATCTATTGCTATGGGATAATTTAGCATGGTTTTGAATATTAGATAAATGGAATCATCTTTTATGTATTCTTCTTGTGGGCTTAGCATCTATTGCTGTCTCTGAGTTTCATCCACCTTATTTCATGTTTTTTTTGTTGTTGTTGCTGTTGGGTGTGATTGAGTTGGATCCTACTCATAACGACCTAGGTACAACAGAAGGAAACAATACCTGACACTGTTTCATGCACATGATCTTTCTCTGTTTGAGCCTATTGTTGCAGCCACAAGGATTCTTCTCATTTTGAGTTGTGCCATATCAGTGAATGAAGGTCCCAGAGGCTGTACTCCATTTCTGCCTAAGGTTGACCCTACTTTGAGGAGGTAACTCTTCCCCAGTCATTTCCCGAATTGCTTCCATCTTGTGGGGGGCTCATTTTCCACACTGTGTTTGTCTGCTAGTCGTTGGGTTTTCCATGGCTAATCGTTTCAGGAGTAGGCTGCCCAGTCCTTCTCCCTAGCCTGTCTTAGTCTGGAAGCTCAGCTGAAATCTGTCCAGCATGGATGGTCCTGCTGGTACCTGAAATACTGGTGGCATAGCTTTCACAGCAACACACAAGCCCCCACAGCATGACAAACTGACAGACATGTGGGGTTGTTGCATGTAGGACTAGTTAACTTTCTACTGTTGTCTAGCACCCAATTGTATGATCCCACTGCAATTCATTTATCTTCTCTTTGTGGATATTTGAGTAGTTTTCAGTTTTGCTCATCTAAAATAATACTGCTATAGATATTCTTGGTGTGTGTTACACACAAACACCCATACAAAGGACTTTATAGTTTGTTCTTTCATTTTTCCTCCTTTTCCCTTCCCACCCTGTCTCCTCTCATCTTGTCCTTTAGTTGTTGTTCTCTTATTGGTATGTCTAGGACCTCCAATATAGTATTGAATGGGTTTGGTGATAAATAAAAAAATGGTCTTGTTTTTGGTATCAGTATTTGAAAGTCACCCTCACCATTTATCAGCATATCTTCAAATTTGTCTGATTCTCTATTTTCTCTGTGACTTTTACAATTCCAATCTTATTTATGTTAGACATTTTTCACTATGTCTCATTTCTGTTATCCTCTATTTTCTGTTTCATCCATTCCTTTTGTTTTTGTGCTTCAATCTGACGTATTTTCTAGTTAATTATTTTTTCTTCCCTATGTAGTCTGTTGCCAAATTCTTATATTGTATTCTTAATTTCAGTTATTCTATTTTTTATTTCTAGAATTTCCATTTGATTTTTTGAAATATATTCCATTTGTATGGTGAAATTTCCATCCTTCCATCTAATTTCTTAAGTGTATAAATCATGGTTACTGTAGTGTCAATTTATGATAATTCTAAATCATTGTGAGTTTCTTTTATTTTTCTTCATTTTTTCCCTTATAATTAGCTCATGCTCCTTTGGTGGCATGCCAGCTCATGTTTTGATCAAATGGCTGAAATAGGTATAAAATTTTGTAAAGGATTTGGATGATATTAGTTCTCACAGAGTTTAAATTTTTTCTGGAAAGTTGAGCATTGTTAGATTTCCTTGGCTTGGTGTTTGTTGTTAGATGCCATTGAGATGGGTCTGAATCATAGCGACTCTGATAGGATTTCCAGTGCTGAATCTTTCCGGATTGCTTTAGGAGTGGATTATCACATCCTTCTCCTGTTTTTGCAGTGCTGGGGATTGAACCCAGGGCATCAGAAAGTGTAGAATTGCACTCTACCAACTGAACTAAACCCTAGCTCCTGGCTTGGTATAGATGCCTCTATTGTGGGCTTTCCCTTATTCCTTGATGGTGGTCTTTTAGTAGCTCATCTGAAAACCTAGATTGTTTTTTTTACTGTTGCTTCTTTTGATAAATTCTTTACTGTGATTTTGTCTCCCCAGCACTATGAGACAAGGAGATATCCACTTAGTTCTGGGCAGATAAATTCCCAGGTACAAGAGGTCAGTGCCACAAGGTGACATTGTACAGGCTTACTTAAGTCCTGGTGGTCTTAATAATTCTTAGATTCTAGTTCTTACTATTGCAGTCCCATGATACTACCAAATACTCTTGATTGCTTATTTTTTTCTTAGCTGTTATGCCCTGCTTTTGCATTGGCATAATTCCTGAGCGAAAATAACAGCCTATTTTGGATTCACCTCAATGTTGGATATCTTGCTCATTCTCCATTGCCTTTATTTAAATTTTAAATTTCACTCAGCTTTTGTAATAGTTTGGGAATGAGAGAAGTTCAAGATGGAAATAAGACAGAGTCCAGGTGGGAACTGGGAAAGGACTGAACATGCAGTGAATCATATGTCCCAAGCAGTGGGAAAACAAAAGATGAAAAAATTGGAAGAACAAGCAGAGACTAGCTATCAAATAAACAAACAACAAAGGAAGTAATGCTGACACCTACACATAGATTGCTTTAATCTACCATTCTATAACAAAATATGTGGGACTGAGTAATATATGAATAATAAACATTTGTTTGCACAATTCTGGAGGCTAGAAAAATCCAGATGCAGGTCTGTTTCTTGTAGATGGCACCTCTTCCTTCATCCTTGCATGGGTGAAGGGTCAAGGCAGCTTTGTTAAACCTCCCTTATGAGGTCAATAATCTTGTTCATTAGGGTGGAGCTCTCATGACTTAGTTATTTCCCAAAGGCCCCACTTCATAATATCACTACAATGGAAATCAGGTTTCAATATGAACTTGGAGGGACAGGTTCAGACCATATATAACCCAGATGAAGTGAATGACAAGTGACTCTTGGATCTCTGGACTGTTTTATATCACTTTTTATATAGGGGAAACCATGGTATAGAGGTAGTAATGAGGGAGGGGGAGAGAGAGAGAGAACAAGAGAGAGAGAGACAGACTGAGACCCAGAAGTCTACGATAAACAGTAAAAGAGGCACTCTTGAAGCCTAAGTAAACTGTGGTGGAGAAATCTGCTTTTTCTGGTATTTATTTATTATTTATTTATTTATTATTTTTTATTTTTTGAGAACTGGAGGCATTGAACCTAGGGCCTTGCACATGCTAAGCAAGTGCTCTGAGCCACACCGATAACCCCTATTTAATTTTTTTCTTAATTTGAGACAGGGACTTGCTAAATTGTGCCTGCCTCTTGCCTCGAATTTGTGATCCTCCTGCCTTAGCATCCTGAGTTGCTGGGATTGCAGGTGTGTACCACAATGCCTGGTGGGAAATCCACTTTTAATAGAACTTGCCTTTTTGTTCTATCTCATTTGTTACTTTTCGGACATGATGAATCAATGAGTCAATCAACACAGATTCATTGAGTACATACTATATGTTAGACTGCCATATATAGAATATTAGGTTAAACCAAGTGTAGTGGTGCCCACCTGTAGTCCCAGCTAATTGGGAGGATTGGGCAGGATGATCATTTGAGCCCACAGTTTGGAGATTAGCCTAAGCACCATAGCAAGACCCTATCTCAAATAATATAAAATAAGAGAAAGAAAATTAAACAAAAACTTAGATTAAAACCCTCAGACCCTCATTCACAGTCACAAACCATATAAGCCTCAAATAGTTATTTTTAGTCTTTGTACCATGTCTTCAGGTCTTTCAAATATGCAAAAGAATATAATAATAGTACTCATTTTGTGGTGTTTTTGTGAAAAGAAAATGAGACATAAAGTGCTTAGACCTGTGTCTGATACATGATAAACAGTCTTTATGGTATATTTTAGCTATTCATAGTTGTGTACAAAATTATTTCCCAACTTAAAGGCTGAAAACAGTAACATATCTCATGGTCTATGGGTCAGGATTTCAAAAGCAACTTAGCCAAGTGGCTCTTGTCCCAGGTCTCTGGTGAGGCTGCCATCAAGGTAGTGGTGGGGACAGTAGTCTTTTCAGGCTCACCTGGGAGCATCTGCTTCCATGCTTAATTCTGGCCATTGGCAGGGTCTGGTTCTTTATTACTTGAGTTTCTCTTTGGTGATGTTGCAACTGTGAGTTGTGAGCAACACAATCCAAGAGTGTGGGAGAACAAGCCTAAATCAGCTGACATAGTTTCCACATGACCTAATCCTATTGCTTCTACTCTATTATATTCATTAGACATGAGTCACAAAGTCCAGCCCACATTCTTTCTTTTTATTTATTTATTTCTGATAGTCAGGGTTGAACGCAGGGCCTTGCACTTGCATTCTTTGCAGGTGCTGGACACTGAGCTGCACCCTCAGCCCATTTTTTACTTTTTAAAGACAATGTCTCCCTAAATTATGCAGACTGCCTCTGGTCTGGAACTTGCGATCCTCCTGCCTCTGCCTCTGGAGTTGCTTGGGTTACAGCCATGCGCCACTGGTGCCTGGCTTCCAGGCCACATTCTAAGGAAGGGGGTTACATAAGAGTTAATACCAGAAGGCTATCACTTGGGATCCTTTTGAGTCTGGTAACTACATAATATTAAATAGCTGTAGCATTTCTGGTGGCAAAGTTGTTAGTAACAAGAAAGTACATGCTATCAATTATTCCTCAATTTAATTAGGGGAAGGTGGCAAAACCTTGTGTAACATTTAGTGCCAAAAGTAGGAGCTTATGTCAGATTGTCAGATGGCTTCTCTGTCCCAAGTTTCTGTGGGTGATGCCGGTGTGTGTTAGGGGTAAGGAATGGCCCACAGCAGCTGGTGATGCTGTGCATGTGAGTCTGTCTTGTCAGACCTGAAAACTTCAGTCTCTCCTTATATTACAGTCTTTCTACAATAGAATCTTCCTTCCACTGGGACTCATGATGCTTAGAGGCAAGGCTTGTATACCCAGGCTAATCAGATCGAATCAGGGCCCCACTGCTTACCTGCCAGGTATCTTTGGAGAATTTACGTAGCATCATTGCAAACCAGTTTCCTCAACTATAAAATGGGAACAAATGTAACACCTACTCATGAGGTTGTTGTGACAATGAAATAAAGCGATCAAAGCATTTTAGAATAGTTCCTGTCCAAAGCAAGTGCTTGATAAGTGCTAGATATTAGTGCTTCTCTAATTACAAAGGGAGAGTTTGCATTAGCAGGTCATTTGCTTTCTGTTATGGGTGTGTTAACAAACATTGCAATTTCTGATTCATGGACTAAACTTACATAAGCCTCTCTGTAAGGAAAAAGTAGGCAACCTTGAGTGGGTGGCACTATCTCTGAATTTTGGGGATTCAGAAGCACTTAGGAAATCCATTTTCCCAGATATTAAAAGGACCTGAAACATAGTCGTCACTCAAAAAATAGCAGTTGCATCCCCACTTTCCCTTTTGTTGCTATTTACATTTAATTAGAAATGAGAAGACATCTCTACATAATTGTAAATGGCAATAGAAAGTATGACCTCCTGAGTGAATGGCTAAAGTGGAAGCATCTTAAGATCCCAAAGGAGAAAATGATTTCACAGAGAGGTACTATGGAAACTGATTGGCAATTTTCAAGCGAATTTAGTCTGTGAAGCCAGCTATAAAGGCAGTTTGGGGTTGGACCTTGTTGTTTCTCAGTTATCTGACAGCATAAGGTAAAATGAGGCTTTTTGTTTAAAATGTTCTGACAGTAAAAAATCTGTCCTCATGTTGTTGTTAGGTGCCATCAAGCTGGGTCTGATACATAGCCACCCTATATGCAAGAGAATGAAACACTCCAACAGTGGGTGATGCTGGGCATTATGTTAATGCTTCTCTGCTATTCACAGGAATTTTGATGACTGATTGTTTTGAGATTGATTTGGGAGTGGGCTGCCAGGTCCTTCTGATTTTGCAGTGCTGGGGATTGAACCCAGGGCCTCAGAGCATGCAGAGCAGCCCTGTACCAGCTAAGCTAACCCCCAGCCCTCTGTCCTCATACTTCTCCATATATTCTCAACCCTTTAGTCTTGATTTCCTGTTGGTTAAAATGGTGTTAACTAGACCTACTTTCTCCTTAGGCAGCTGATCTGAAATTCAGTAACATTTACATCTTTACAGAGCTTTCAGCTCCTCAGAGGCAAGTCCTTGACAAATAAAAGGAAATTCACCCTCCTAATAATCATACAAATTAACAAGGATGGAGCTTTATTCATTGCAATGGTGACCCTCTTACATTTTCATTAGGAATAATTCTGCTGAAAATGGGTAACCTGCTATGTTAGATGAGAGAATAGTTGAATATGGAAGTGTACTTCACAATTATGCCACTTGAAGAGTTTGATATCATTAGAATATTAACTTTCTCCTTATTAAGCATTGAATGAGAGACAATCAGAAATTGGGAAGAAATTCTCTTTTCAAGAAAATCATGACAGAATAGGAAAAGATAGCTTTTCATTTAGGAGGTAAAAAAAAAAAACTAAAAGAGAGAATATGATGAAAGGTCTAGCCCCCAAAATAAGGCTATTAGCTAAAATCTTTAATAATTAGAGAACCTAATTATAATTTTTAATGTCCTAAATATTCAAAATACTTGTTATGGGCTTTTTTTGGGTATCAGCTTCTGAGTAGCTATTATGCCTTTGAGGAGATACAAAGACTATTAATTATATACTAGCTTCTAATGTGTTTTCCCAGAACTGTGAAGATAGTGGAAGGTAGCTATTAATCTCAAAACATACTGAAATGGGATATAATTTCCCTTCTTATAGCAATTGCCAGTGTAATCTTAGTTGTTTTCAGCACTGTGAAACATAAGCTCGTTTGCAATTTTGTGCAGTAGGAACTCCCCATTCTCCCAGTACATAATGGGCAAGTGCTGAGAGCAATCAAGTAATCTAAACCCCAAACAAAGTAAACATATCATCAAAAAGGTTTTATTCTTTCCTAAGGCCTACTGCTTAACTACAATACAGCACATACACAAATACACATAATCAAAATAATCATTACTGGTCCTTCAGGCTGCCTTGATTTTTATCTGATGATAAAGGAAAGTATTCCTCAGTTAAGAATGACATACTGCATTGACCGCCCCCCCACCCCAGTGGCTTTCTTACTAGAATCAGCCAACAAGTTTTTACCACTGAGTGCAAAATTATCAGCAAAGTTTCTTTTGAATTGAAAGGAAGACTATTATTTCAAGACAAAGGATATTTATCTCTTTTCTGGCTTTTGGAATTTGCTTTCAAGCCCCACCATGTTCTTGGGTTCATTTAACCTTGACTTACTGTGTGAGTCACTATAATAAATTTACCACAAACTCAGTGGCTTAAAAACAACACCTATTTCTTATCACAGTTTCCATGGCTCAAAAGTCCAGGCTCAGAGTAGCTTGGCTGCTTTCTCTGCTTCTGGGCTCATGAGACCCAAATTGTGCTGTAGGCAAAACTGTGCTCAATACTGGAGGCTCTGGGGAAGATCTGTTTCAAAGTGCATTCATGTTGTTAGAATTCACCTCCTCCTTAGGCTTCCCATGTGACCCTATCCATCTCCAAGGCTGTAACAGTGAGCTGAGTCCTTTTTATGCTTTGAATCTCCCTGGCTTTCTCCTTTGCCAGATGTCTCTCCCTACAAGGGCTGATGTAATATTAGACCCACCTGGACAATCCAGGCTAATGTCCTTATGTAAGGTCAACATATTAGTAACCTAATTACATCTGCAGAATCCCTCCCACCACAAAATGTAACCAGAGCTATAACACCAAAGGGTGAAGGTCACAGGGGCCAAAGTTCTGCCTCTTGTATTTAGTTTGAGATAGGACAAAGTCAAAAGTAATAAAAGAACTCCCACAAAAATTAATAGATCTTACTGCATGAGATTGGATCATTCTTGAAGTTCATAAAACAAATACATTTAAAGAGTAATGGTATACATATTTATCATAATATAAAAAGTTGATACTGTCAATAATTTGAGAGCTCATATAATTGATAAAAGGAAGTCTTGTAGAAAAGTAGGCTTCATGATCACCCATGCTCTGATGTGCCTGCCCCTGAATGCTAACCAAAAAATAATCTCTCAGGATGTGATTTTGAGAGAATATGGTTATTCCTGAACCAATAATTCAGACTAGGAGGGTGGAATATGTTGAAATTTAAGCTAGTTGTTTTAGCTGCTGCTTAAAAAAATATATGATGGCATTTCTGAATAAATATTTCAGAGTAAACTCAGATTATAGGCTTGTGTTTCCTAAAACATGTATATAAAACAACAGGAAAGAGAAACAATAAACTTCCACTAACCAAGGTCTAACAACATCTCCTATCTATATAATAAATTTCAAAAGGAATGAGTCAAGGAAAGAAATAAAAATATAGGAAACTTGATGCTGATTATAGTTCAGTTTCTACACCAAACCCCACCCATAAATATTAGTAATGAGGGAAGATATAAATTGAAAAGCATTTTAAAAATTATCTTAGTCTAGACCCTTTTGCAAGGAGAACTTGGGGCAAATGTTATTGTGTTGATACACATTTCTGAAAGTGAAGTCCAGGACAGTGAGATGTAGCGGGTGGGAAGAGAAGTGAAGACAAGACAAGCAGAGTGTGTGCTGCGCTGGGACGCATGAATGTCCTGCTGACTGTTTTAGGAATTGCTGCAGAGAGCGCCATAGCATTTAGCAAAGGACACATCTCCAGAAGGTTGGGAAGAGCAAGTGTACCTTGGCCTAGTCCTGAGGCTGCTGAGGCACCTGCTGTGAATCTCCAATGTGAAGCACTAGCCAGTGTGTAAATGTGTTGGTCATAACACGTTTCTTCTTCTGCCTTTTACTTTACATTTGTTCTCTTCCCCTGCCATTGGCTGGTACTCACAAATAAAACAGTAACACTTTATTTAATTCTTGCTTTTACATTAGGATTTTAAGAAAAACTAGGCTAAGATAATTGGTAGCACATACAATTTAAAAAAAGGGAATAATCCTCAGAATATAATTTTGAATGAATATGTTCATTTCTGAGCTAATAATTCTGGCTATGAGAATAAAATATGCCATAGACTTATGCCAAGCATGGCTTTTCCTGGATCTGAGTAAAGATAAAGTCAACCTAACACATGAAGTTGGAAGATAAAAGTTTCCTTAGGAGTGGGCAATGGAGGTTCACATGGCAATTTACAAATACCTTCTAATGATTTGCAATAACTCTAGAAAATACACACTCTTCCCTCATCCCAAAACCATTGTTTTTATGTCTTTTCTCCTTAGACAAGTGCTTTATTTAACAAAGCTGTAGAAATAATGTGTTTATTATTTTATACCATGCATTTTCATTTTACCTTACATCCTTGATAAATTTTAATAACTACATAATGATTTTTTCCCTTTATTAGTAAATGATTATGGGGTACAAGGTAATACAGCGATGGCTTTTTCCATTATGCATCCTATATATCACTTCTAGCAACACTTTCATTGACCCCCAAAATTTGTGGAGCCTTATGATTAGTTTGTAGTTAAACTCCAATACTTATTTGGGTTATGGTCCCCTATTTTTCCAACATACTCATGAAGTTGTGCTGTTTACATGGAGATTGAGCTCTCCCCCTTTACCCCTCTTCATTGATCCTTCTCCCCATCCCATCTTCTCCAATCATCGCTTCCCTCTGCTAGATCCCTCCCTCCTCCTTTCTACTCCTTAAATTGTCCCTTCTATGCTAAATTTAACTGTGCATTTTTTATATTTCAATTTATATATAGGATTTTTTCCTTCCTTTAAGTATGATTCAGCACCCACATATGAGTGAGAACACATGGTATTTCTCGTTTTGGGTTTGTGTTCATTTGCTTAAGATGATGTTCTCCAATTCCATCCATTTTGCTGCAAATGATGTTATTTCATTTTTTAATTACTGAGTAATATTCCATTGTGTATATGTACCATACTTTTTAAATCCATTCTTCTGTTGATGGGTTCCTTGGTTGATTCCATACCCTTCTATTGTGAGAAGTGCTGCGTTGAATATGGAGATGCAGGTGTCTCTGTGGTATGATGACTCCTTTTGGGTATATTCCCATTAGAGATATAAATAACTGGGCCATATGGCAGTTCTGTTTTTAGTTTTCTGAGGTATCTCTATATTAACTTCCAAGGTGAATAACCACATAATGTTGCACTGAGTAGAATATACCCAATTTACTTTTCCCATCCTCTATTACCGAACGTTTAGGTTCTACTTCCCCATCATTGTTTGTTTATATTGTTTGTTTTGGTTTGTTTACTTACCTGCTATTATATATACTTCAATGAAGATACATATGTATAATAATTCACATTTTCATCTAAATGTGTTTATGTCTACATTTATATTAATATCATAACAAATTAATGGATGGATTTGGATATGTTATGTTCCTGACTCTCTTATTGATTTCAGTATTGTTTTCTATCTTTAGAGTCAATCCAATTAAATGTTTAATGTTGTGCTTTTGTGAGGAAATTCTGTGGCCTACCCTAAAATCTTAGAGATAAAGGAAATTAGGTTAACTTCTTTAGATTAAACTAGTAAAATCAATAGGTACAATTCACTTAGATACTTATGGATGTCCAGAATATGCCAAACATAATTTTAAGTCTTGAGAACTCAGTGATAGACAAAACATACATGGGATTTTCCTTCATGGATAGGTGTTCTTAAACATATGTGTAAGTAATTAAAGAGATTATTTACTAATGATTGAGTGAGGCATTTGAAACAACTTGAAGAACCAATCAAGGTGAGCTAGTTATAATGTTAAGGAGAAAGGAATAATTTAGTAATCAGGATCCAAATTGATATTATTGCAGCCAGATTGAAGACAAAAAATGGAAAGCAAAATATTAGATGCCCAAAAGGATGAAAATATTCACTGTCCATACCCAAGCTGTATACGTTAGAGGCATTGCTACTCCATGGGTTCATGCAATCTGGTCCTTATAAAAAGGAAATCTCTATTTAAATCATGCAAACCTTATATAGTGTTCTGATTCTCATATTACTGATATTTCAGCAATATCACTTTCTGTGGTCTTACTACAACATTGGCCTTTGAATTTATGTTTCAGACACACTGGAACAATTTGAAGAGATTTAAAAATATACACCACCTGAGTATTACCTGGATCCTACTATAGCAAAATCTTTCAGGTAGCCTGGATCAGCAGTGTAAGTTTAAAAAGCTTCCTTATATCATTCTTTTTGAAATTTTGGGTTAGATCTTTTAAATAGGCAATGGCATCAATTGACTGGCTTGTGACTAACACATTTTAAAAAATGGAGAGGAACAGAATAGAAAACACCAGTATATTGCATGATAACAGTAAGGCATAATGGCAGGCATGTGCTAGCCTTTCATGTCAATATTATAGTTTTTCTCTTTTTTATCTCAATTGTAACATTTGTTAATTCAGTCAACCACATGATTAATTAAGGACCTTCAAGCCAGTTTTGTGAATGATTTATCAATGAATGAGTCATTAATTTTTCAAACTGGCTATGCATGAGTATCAACTGGATATCTTTTTAAAAATTCAGATTTCTTACATCCACTCTTAGGTTTCTCAATTCAGTCATTTTAGTGGAGACTGTTTTTAACAAGAGACCCAGATGACTTTTATGTCACCAATCAAATTCACCTAAAGCTTGGGAACCATGGTTTGAGTGATAAACATATCACAAGGAGGAACTCTCCTATATACTCACATGAAGCCGTCAGATATTTGTGCTATCAATACTTAGGTGTTTTACATACACAGTTAATGGAAGGGACCTGGCAGAGTTTATGAAATTTCTCAAGGAACATAGAACTTATCTCCTCTTTATGCAGAGAAATATACTGTTCCTCCCTAAGATACCACAATGCAAGATTGATTCTCTCAGAACTCAACAAAATTAGCATTATGTTGTTTTGCATCTTGTTAGAAAGAACAATCTTGGAATTTACCAGAATATGCAAATTTCCAAAGGTAAACACCTAGGTTGGGGATATCTCAGTAAATTAGGTTGGAATGATATGGAATAGGAATTCCCATCAGTTAAGAAATTTCTTTTTCTACTGATGTGATCAAGTTGCTATGGGAACCTAAAGGCTCATTTACCTTATTTGAATGTATAATGCTGTCAATTTTTAAGGATAATCAAAACTAGCTGAAGATCAGTTCAGTTTATGCTGCTTTCAGAATGATAGCACCTTTTCAATAATTAACAAATTAGGTAGTTGTTTAAAGGTAAAATTTTGCAGCACTTCAAATGACTTTTGGCTTTGGAAGTTTAAGCTGGATTTTGAAGAGGTCTTTGTTTACTTGAATGTTTTTTCTAATAGTTTAGACTCTGCTGTATAGAATCCTTCAAAAAGAAATGATATTTAAAATACATCACAATGTGATTAATTGCAATGGACATTGGCAATTGCTTCCCCGGGCCTTGTGTTAGGACTAGACAGTAACCCACTTTTGGTGGATTATGGTGAAGTTCTGGGGATAACAGGAGGGCCAGTATGGCTAGGATATACCAGGATGACAGAAAATTCAAATAGCAGGTATTTTGCAAGTGTATTTCCAAAAGCATCTCAGTGTTTTAACACATATTCCTCCAATGTTACTGTCTGACTTCTAGCATGGCTTCAAAGGCTCTTTTGAGCTTTTGATTTCAGGCTCAAGCTTGTGCTTGTAAGGCAGCAATTAGATGAGGCTAGGAAGGCCATAGGTGATGTTTATAATGAGAAGATACAAAATCACATGAGACAATAAAGGTGATTTTTCAATGAGCCAAGAAATTGGGTTGCATGAAACAAAATGATCTGTTCACCAGGGCATCATTAATACATGCATAGAAACACACATACACACACACACACCTGTAAACCCAGCAACTCAGGAGGCTGAGGCAGGAGGATCAAAGGTTAGAGGCCAGATGCAGCTTGTACAATGTAGGAAGATCTTGCCTCAAGAAAAAAAAAAAGAATGAGGATTCAGCTTAGTGGTGGAATACTTACCTAGCATGTTCAAATCCCTGAGCTCAACCCCTAGTACTGAAAAGAAAAAGAAAAAGGTAACACACATCCATTCACTGGCTTACACATATATAAATATGTAGATATATGTAGATATACTCATACATAGGCAAAATGTTGGAGGAATCAATCAGCTGACCAGTATTTGTTCCTTATATTTGCGATTCTTCTTTTATACCTTATAAATTTTACTCTTCACAATGTACTGACCTTTAAAAATGTGCCCAATCCTGACCCAGAGACCACATCATAATAACCCCTAGGACCTAATGAAAAAAAATACATTTAGAAGAGCCTATTTTATTTCTTGTTGTTGTTGTTAGGTGCTGTCAAGTTGATATCCGACTCATAGTGACCCACATAGGGTTTTCAATGGCTACTGTATCGGGATTGCCTTGGGAGTGGATTGCCAGGCCCTTCTCCCATTTTTGCGGTGCTGGGAATTGAACTGGGTACCTCAGAGACTGCAGCGCAGTGCTCTACCAACTGAGCTACATCCCAGCCCATTTTATTTCTTAGCAAGGTCTATTCTCATCCACAATCTCTGAAGGTATGGTGTAGGGTGAGTGGATGTATGATTGCATATTTTCTATTATAGATAATGGAAGGAATATTTATAGATAAGGTGAATTGTTTACCTTTGAGTTTACTGAGCATGTAAAATGTATATAATAATAAATATACCAAAGCCCCTTCACATGTCCAATAAAAATTCAGGGCCCCATGTCTTTGAGTATCTCACTCCCAACCTGAGATTTTCACAGGACACATTAATAGTTTGAGTCAGTTGAGGTTTGATACATACATGTTATATGAAAGATTTTGAAAGATTATATGAAAGACTTTGAGTCATCTTGACTTATAAACTTTTTATTAAAATGATCTACTAATTTCTTCAGAGCAAGTAGGTATTCATGAAGATGGGCAGATAAACATTAGTGTGATGATAGGAAATAAAAATGTGCTCTAGACTACTGTTTTTTGCTTCCTGAGCGGGTGAAAATAAGGAGGGGCAATCTGAGGTTGTGTAGTATTTGCAACAGGGCTAAAGGAAATAGAATACAAGCTTCATGATTTAACTGAAATCTAGCTCTACATACGCTTGTATGGACTGTATGTTCAACTTATTTGGACTCTGTTTCTTCAGACCTGTTAAGCAAGGTTAAATAAATGGATGCAGAAAATACTTATGGATAATTTCCAAATGTGTACCCACTGATATCTTCTTTAATATTTGCTTAGTTTTTCTGAGATAAGAGATTATATTTAAAAGTCTTAAAGTTCCAAATTTAGAAATAAAAATTTAAAAGGCATTCAAGCTATTATTTTCCCTTACTATGCAAGATGATTGAATCTTCTCAAATTCACTTTACATGTCTAATGTTTTTGAATGCATACAATTCAATCTTGAGTTACCTGTCAGGATTACCTGTCAGGATGTTATTTCTGGATAAAAGATTTCAAATTGGATGTTACAGGTCACATCTGTATTTATATATCCATTTCATGCTTCAGAAAACTAGCTTCTTATAATACTTGATTACCAAATGATGTTGTATATAAAATATATAAATATAACTGCTCGTAGTTGTTTCAGTGCTGGGAGAAAAGAAAGAAATTGGATAGTCCAGAGATGGAACATAAAAAGCAAAGTCATTACCCATTGTTTAAAATGAGTCCATTTACCTCTTTCAAACTCTATTGTTAGCTTAGCCAAAAAATGAACTTTCTGAAATGTGAGTCCTATAATAGCCATGGGGAGAGTTGGTCTCCCAAATGTAAAGCCCTTTAAATAAGTGATTTATAAAATAATTGCTGCAGGGAAGATGCTACTTTGGTGCGTTGCTGGGTCTATGTGAGTGGAATGTTTCAGAACAGCCCCTGTGAATATGAGTTACAGGGTTCAGGTACATCCTCAGTGAAACAAATGGACTAAAGGTAAGAAAACAACCAGAATGGAGCAACAACAGAAAGCTGAAATAAAATTGCTTATTGATTTCAGTTTCCATTGAAAAAGCTTTGGATATGGAAAGTTGCACCAAATGTATAATAGAACACCTTGGATTTCCTGACAAAGAGCATTTTATGCTTATGAGAACTGTGTTGGGCAATTCACAGATGTGTTCAAATACAACCTGATGCAACTGTTGTCTTAAATTTAGTCAGATATTTGCCTGCATAATTCTGGAAGCTTTTGCTGCCAAAATCTATTGGAATAATGAAATAAATTTAATAAATACTGAAAAAGGACAGCAAACAAATACACAGATACAATTGGCCCTCTGTGTTCACCATTTCTGAAGGTAGAAAGTATTTAGAGAAAAAATTGTGTGTGTACTGAACATGCACAGACTTTTTTGTCATTATTCCCTAAACATTATAGTATAGCAACAATCTAGCCTTTACATTGTGTTAAGTATTATAAACAATCTAGAGATATTCTAAAACATATGAGATGACGTGTGAGGTTATATGAGAATAGTATGCCATATTATATAAAAGACTGATTATCTAAGGATTTTAGTATCTGTGCAGGGTCCTGGAATGAATCCCCTGAGAATATCAAGGGATGAATATATGTATATAACAATCAATATCATAAAATGGCAAGCACCCCCATTTGCTCTTAAATTCCTCTAGATTTTATCACATGCTATAGTCAAGGGCTATAAAGTGGTTTTCTTTGCCGTCATTTTGAAAGAGTGAGCAAATGAGAGCTATGGACTTAGGAACTCATGGAATGGGTGGTGAGGGAATGTTCAAAAATGAGGAAAGAGTAAACAGCTGCAATGACTTGAAGCAAGCATTTTGGCTGTCTGGAAGTAGAAACAAAAGCAAACTCCAAAATTCCATCAGAGCAAGTTCTCTGTGAACACAGGGAAGAGATTAGTGTTTGGTCATGGATCCTCCCCTAACCAACTGAGTGCTCCCTTTATTTCTGTTTCTTTGTGTGTGAAGGTGAGATTGAGTCTACCGAGATGAGTAATGTCTCCCTAGAATTAATAGCCACCAGAAACTTAAGGACTTGGAAAGAGAGACTTTGCAGATAACATCTTAGTTAGTTAAAATCACAGTGGGTCAGACTAGACCCTAATCCAATGACTGATGTCCTTGTAAGAGGAAAATTTGGACATAGACTCATGAGACAGCACCATGTGAAGACAGAAGCAGAGTCTGAATGCTGCATCTACAAGCTAAGGAGCATCAAGTTTTTCCAGCAAACACCACAAACTCAGACAAATGCATGGAACTGATTCTTCTGCCTCACAGCTTCCATAATGAACCAACCTTGGGGACACCTTGACTCTGGAATTCTAGCCTTCCAAGCTGTAAGGTGATTTCTGTTGCTTTCAACCTCTAGGTCTATAGTAGTTATAGCAGTCCTGGAACTCTAATATTCCTGTGTAAAGAAACTTGTCTCATGAGCAACAACAAATGGGCACAAGAAATAATATGTTTTTAGATTCTGGAATCATTCCTCAGTGATTAGGATTCCCAGGTGTTTTGCAAAAATAATTATAGAGGGAGGCTCTCATTCAACTTCTACTTATAACAAGCCTTTATGGGAATCCTAAAACACCAGAGAGATGCACATGTTTGCAGTAACCAGCTTGAAGATCTAGCCTGAGGCTACGAAATTTATCAAGTCAAATCCAATTCTTATGTATCTCTGTTACATGAGGATTAACATCTCAGTCTCAGAATATTCTACTTCTCTGAATCTAATGTCAATAAAAATGTCAAAAAGAAGAAAGAGCTAAGTAGAATTTTAATCTAAGAAATGAAGTATTTATAATAAGAATATTTACAAAATACCATATACTGTAAAATTGACTTTCCATTCCTAAATGTTGGGACTGAAATATTTAAAAAGTCTTACCAATACTTATTGCTCATTCTAAGATTTATTAACCTTACTCTCTTTCAAGGGAGAAAATAATTTATGAGTTTGCACTTTAATATGAGTATGCACTTTAATATGACATAATAATTTGATTTATCAAATTAATGTACTGATACTTTTCTACAAACTTTAAAACTCAGATGCATAGGCAGTATTAGCCTTTTGTACATATGTGAATGTGTGTGCATGTGCACATTCACATGCATGGGTGAATTTTCTTTTTAAATTGAGAGACTGGTGGCTGATCTTTGCAACTACATTTAAGGACCTTGTGTCAGAAATGCTGACACAGATCTGGGCAACTGCAAAAGCCATTGTAAAGTTCCATTTGTGAGGGCAGAATTTAGTTTTGGGGGCACCAGGAGAAAACAAGATGAAGAAAATAGATTTTATTCTGGGAAAGTCTAGAATTTAGTTTTGGGGGCACCAGGAGAAAACAAGATGAAGAAAATAGATTTTATTCTGGGAAAGTCTAGATCTACTTAAACACATTAACATTGGAAGCAGAAATACAGTATTTAAGTAGGTTGGTTTGCTTGGCATCAACATTGTAAGAATGATAAAGATGCATCTGAACCCTGCCATGCCTCCTGATGAGACTTTTACTCAGCCCCATTTATGGAATCCCTGGATTCTCAGTTTATTTGATCTCACAATGTGAGCAGGTCTCTGTGGGCCAGCCTCGAAACCTAACTTCAGATTGCAACTTAAATTGGCTCTTTTCACATTCTTGCCTGATGCAGGGTAAGTGACCTGGCCCTTCACAGTGAACAAGTTCTGTACCAATAAAGCAATTCAGATGGGTACAGCCTTGCACACTGACTAGTATTTGTGTTTTACATTTGAGTAAATGAATCTGAAAGCCAAGTAATTAACTTCCTATTATGTTGCTATGTTAATAGGTTAAAAAGAAAGAAAGAAAAGAAAACAAAAGAAAAGAGAATAAAAAAAGAAAATTAACTCAAAATAGTGAAAATTTTGGTTCCAGATATCTTAATGTCTGGCTGCTCTTATTTCTTCCTACTTCATCACCTGTAAGAGGATATATGCATCTAGAATTCTAGGGGTCCTGCAAGAACCTGCAAAGATTAGAGATCTCGCCTCTTTAGAAATTGAACTCTGTCTGAAAGGAATATAAGCATCCTGAACTCCCAAGGACAAGGATAAATATTGATTTAGAAATGGAAATGATGTTACTCTGGCTAGCACAGGTATGGTGTTCTTGGTGCCTGAAAGTATAGCAGGAAAGGGCAACCTATAGTGACTTCTTTTATCAGTTAATCAATCTTGCATTTGCATCAAGGATGGCATGGAAAGGGTGCTTTTAAAAAGTTCTGCTTGTAATTCACTTCCATTTCTAGTCTGATGCTGAATAAAATCTTGTTTTATACTGACATAATTTGAAGACATTTGAGTGACTTGCACTGGGCCAAGTTACTTCATCAAACCCTTGGGTTGCTGACCATTACAGATGCTTTTACTGGCATTGCGTGGAGTTACATGCTTTTAGTGGGGTGTTCAAACTTCAAATTCTGCTTTTCCTTTTTTTCTTTTTTTTCTTTTGTAGTATGTCAACTAGAGCACAGCTGAATCAATCAATCTTAATAACTAAAATACCTGCTCCATATTATTTAGCAGTTCCACAAACAGACTTGTGCTTCTAAATTCCCTAGTTAACAGTAATTGAGTGAATCAATCAATCAATGAATAAATGCATGAAGAAATTAAGAGAATTTTTAAGGATTTATTTATATCAAATGGATTTTAGAACATACTAAAAGAAAGATTGGGCTGGGATTTAGCTCAGTTGGTAGAGCTCTGTGCTGCAGTCTCTGAGGTCCCGAGTTCAATTTCCAGCACCGCAAAAATGGGAGAAGGGTTTGGCAATTCATTCCCAAGGCAATCCCGAAAACAGTCAGCCATTGAGAACCCTATGAGGGACGCTATGAGTCGGATACTGACTCGATGGTACCTAATAACAACAACAACAAAAGAAAGATTATAAAAGACAGAAAAGTATTTTAAAAAATCTTTGGAAGTTTTCTGCCCTTAAAAATGAGATGATGTC
>VMDO01026609.1:0-26469 GCA_007922755.1 Pedetes capensis | reverse complement strand
AATTAATAAAATTGAGATGAAAAGAGATCATCCCAACAGATACTAATAAAATACAGAAGATCATTAGGGATTACTTTGAGAACTTGTACTCCCAAAAAAAGAAAAATAAAAATAACTGGATAAATTCCTTAAGGTATATATTGTTGTTGTTGTTAGGTGCCATCAAGTCAGTATCCAACTCATAGCGACCCTCATAGGGTTTTCAATGGCTGACTGTTTCGGGATTGCCTTAGGAGTGGATTGCCAGGCCCTTCTCCCAAAGGTATATATATAACCTGCCAAAGTAAATCTAGAGGATATATATATATATATATATATATATATATATATATATATATATTTATATATGGCAGATCTATAGCAAGTAACAAAACCAAGAAAGTAATAAAGAACCTCCAAAGAAGAAAAGCCCAGGTCTTGAGGGGTTCAAATTCTATCACATCTTTAAGAAAAATTAATACCTATCCTCTTCAAATTATTCCATAAAATAGAAAGTGAAGGAATACTCTCAATACTCTTATGAAGCCAGTATCACCCTGACACCATAATAAGATTAAGGGCACAACCAAAAAAGAAAACAACAGACCAATTTCTCTAATGAAAACAGAGGCAAAATCCCTCAATAAAATATTTGCAAATTGAATACACCAGTACATAAAAAAGGTCATACACCATGATCAAGTGGGTTTCATTCCACAGAAGTAAGCCTGGTTCACCGTATGTAAATCAATAAATTAATACAGGGCATCAAAAGACTCAGAGATAGAAATCCTAGGATCATCTCAACAGATGCAGAAGTCTTTGGAATGTTCAACTTCTCTTCATGATAAAAGTCTTGAAGAAACCAGGAATAGAAGGAATAAACCTCAACATCATTAAGACCATACATCACAAACCTATAGCCGATATCATATTAAATGGGGAAAAACTGAAAGCATTCCCTCTAAAGTCAGGGACAAATATTGCTGCTACAAACATTTGTGTACAAATTTTTATTCGAATACGTGTTTTTTTTCCTCTACTGCGGGGTGGCACCCAGGGCCCTGCACTTGTGTGCTTTGCAAGTGCTGTACCACTGAGCTGTACCCTCAGCCCATTTTTTCCGCTTTCTGAGACAGAGTCTCATTAATTACACAAGCTGCGGTTGGTCTCAAACTTGCATCTTCCTGCCTCTGCCTCCTGAGTCACTAGGATTACAGGTGTGAGCCACTGTACTCAGCTATTTTCAATTCTTCTGAGTATTCACTTAGAAGTGGAATTGCTGGACTAGATGGTAACTGTATATTTGACTTTTTGAGGAGCCACCAAACTGTTTGCTACAGTAGGTATATCATTTTACCTTCTTAACAGCAGTGAATAGTCCCAGTTTCTCTATATTCTCATCAGCACTTGTTATTTTCCAACCTAGTTGATGTGACATGGTATCAAATTGTGATTTTGATCTGTGTTTCCTTAATGTTTAGTGATGTGCAGCATCTCTTCCTGTGCTTTTTGGACATTATCTTTGGATAAATATCTACTCAGTTCATTTTGTGAGTGGCTTACGTGTCTTCTTTTGTTGTATTATAAGAGTTCTTCATATATTATGATATAGACCCTTATTAGATATATAATTTGCAAATACTTTCTCTCATTCTGTACTTTATATTTTCACTTTCTCAATAGTGTCCATTGATTCACAAAAGTTTTTAATTCTGACAAAATCCAATTTATTTTTTCATTTGTTGTTTGTGCTTTTGGTGTCATAGCTAAGAATCCATTGCCAAATGCAAGGTCATGAAGATACAGACCCATAATATCTTCCAAGAGGTTTGGAGTTTTAACTCTTATATTTTGGTGTTAAATTCACTTTGAGTTTATTTTTGTATATGATGTTAGGTAAGGTACACTTCATTCTTTTGCATGTGGATGTACAGTTGCCCCAGAACCACCTGAAGAGACTATATATTTCCTATTGAATAATCTTGGCAGCTGCATAACCAAAGCTAAGTCATATTGAGTTTGTGATTAATTGAAATCCCATGTTGTTATTTTATGAACTCTGGGTTTCTCATATTTCATAACCTATAACTGACTTGATGATCCCAAGTATAGAATTTGACATTCATCTCTAACAGATTTTATCCTGTGGATTTTTACTCCATTCAAGAAACATTTATTGAATGTCTACTATATATCAGGTACCATGATAACCTAAGTGGTTCATTTGGGCATAGTTTTATCAAACTGTAAAAACTGTTTTGTATTTTATTCTCCTTGTTTCATTTTCAAATGATGTATGTAACACACATTCATGATTCTCATTTCATTACTGGGACTTTCTTTTCAAGGTAAGGAATGGGGGAAGTAAAGAATAGTAAGTGGCAGGGTGGAACTTGGTAATAGAATTAAGTTCAGAGTTGTGAAAGCAGGACTGGTATGACATGAGGTTCCTATCATACAACACATACTGTCCATTCATTAGTCTGTTCATCCATCATACTGTTATTGAGTACCTACTATATCCAAGGTACTACTATGGACACTGGAGGATAAATTAGTGAACAAGTAAGATAAATCTCTGTCTTTATTTAGGTTTCATTCAAGTTGAGGAGACAGATAAACACATGAGCAGATATGTATGAACAGATATTATTATATGAAAGCAAGGTAAAAGACAGTGAATGATTGAGGGTTTCTAATTTTGGAAGAAGGTTTTTTAGGAAACTCACATTTGAACACACCTGTGAAGAAAATAATGTAGTAAGCCATAGGAAGATCTGGGGGAAAATGTTTTAAGCAGAGGGAACAGATAATGCAAGGGCCTCAAAATAACAGCATGTCTATAGCATTCCAGATCAGTGAACATGCCCAAGTACAGCTGAAGTAAAGACAGTAATGGAAAGAATACAGAGAAACAAGGTCACAGAGGCAACAGAATCCCAGAGTGCACAATACCTTGGAAGTCATGGTAAGACTTTGACTTTTATTGTGCATGAGATAGAAAACTGCTGGAAGGTTTGAGGAGAGGAGTGATGACATCTGATTGATGTTTTAAAGGGATCAATTTAGCTCAGAGGCAAGCAAGGAAACCACAAAGTCAGCTAGTACATTAATTCAGGTGAAAGATGCTCATATCATAATAGTATTAACAGAGGTATTGAGGTCAGATTCTGAAGGGAGAATTTATTTGATCCACTGTCCAATCAGGTGTAGAGTATTAGAAAGACTTTCAAGAGATGACTTCAAGGTTTTGAGCCTCAGCAAAAGAAAGGATGAAATCGCCATTACCTGAAATGGACAAGACTGAAGGTTATTCAGGTTTGGTGACGAGGGCAAAACAAGATTTAAATTTGAGACATGGTAAGTTTGAGATGCCTAATATATCCACATAAATATATCATGCAGGTGGTTAGATATATGAGTTATAAATTCATGTGCATGGTTTTAGCTGGCTATCTAAAATTTCGGAATAATTCACATGTAGATGTAATGTGAAGTCATAGGACCAAACTGTAGCACCTGAAAAGGGAGTATATAGAGAGCTCTAAAGATTCAGCTTTGTAACACTCCAAAGTCTAGAGGCAGGTAAGATATGGAAGATTCAGCAGAGAGACTAAGAGATGAGCCAAAGAGGTAAGAATAAAAAAAAAAAAAAAGCACAGGAACCTGGAAGTCACATAAAGAAAATGTTTACAGGAAAATTAGTAACTAAGATTATCTTTTGCTACAAATAATTTTGAGTATGAATAAGACAGAAAATTTACTATAGGGTTAAGTAACGTGAAGGTCATTAGTGACCTTGACAAGAACATTTTCAGTGAAGTGGTGGTCACAAAAGCTTATATAGTTATCAATAACAAACCAAAAGGTAGTTTAATGGTTTAGTGCACGGGATCCACTAAAAATATGTAACTGTTATAGATGGGGGATAAAATAATGTTTGAAGGATAAATAGAAGTTTGCTTGGAAAAGAAAAGAGGAAGAAGAGTTTACATTGAGGAAGAAACATGAGCAAAGAGCACAGAAGCATCTATTTGCAGAAGATGTTCAAGGCACAGTAAGCAATCCATTTTAGATGAAAAGTTTGTGAAAGGTGAAACTTGACAATATTTAAATTATGGTTCATGAAACTTTTGCCTACATTTCTAGCATAACAGCAGGATTTCAGAATGAGAACTTGGTCATTTTTATCATTGACAGGTGGTAGTGCAGACAGGAACCACCACGTATTATTTATTTTTATTTATTTACCTATTTATTTATTTATATTTATTTATTTATTTTTTGCGGTACTGGGGGTTGAACCCAGGGCCTCGAGCTTGCATGCTCTGCAAGTGATGGACCACTGAGCTGCACCCTCAGCCCTTTTTTTTTTTTTAAGACAGGGTCTCACCAAATTATATAGACTGCCTCTGTTCTCAAATTTGTGATCTTCCTGCCTCCGCCTCCCAAGCTGCTGGGATTACAGGCATGAGCCACCACGCCCAGCAATGTATTATTTATTAAACATACACTTGTGCTTGATATTGTTCTCAAACTATAAAAAACACTTATGTGGTGTCAGTTTTTTCATAGTTAAGGTCTACAACTTATGTAATTCCAATAATAAAGTGAACAGTTTTACTTTGTCCTATATAAAAATGGACATAATTTCACCCATGTAAAAAAAAATAATAGTGGAATATGATTACATATTAATGAAAAATAATAGAGTTCAAAAATAGATACACACATATATGGAGATTTGTATTTGATAAATGTGGTGGCATTAAATATTGGAAAGGATAGATTATTTAATAATTGGCACTGGGTTAACTGGCTATCCATTTGGAAGTAAGAAAATTACATTCTTACCAAATATAATATAATCCAACCACCAACCCCACAAAACAAAATGGGCAAAGAATGTAAGTAGGCAATTTATAAGAAATATAAACGGTCTGAAGCTTGTTGTTGTTAGGTGCCGTCGAGTCAAGTCCGACTCACAGTGACCCTCACAGGGTTTTCAATGGCTGACTGTCTCGGGATTGCCTTGGGAGTGGGTTGCCACGTCCTCCTCCCATTTTGTGGTGCTGGGAATCGAACTCGGGACCTCAGAGACTACAGCGCAGCACTCTACCAACTGAGATAAATCCCAGCCCGATCTGAAGCTTAGCCTCAAGTAATTGTTAACTAATGCAAATTTAACAATAATGAGATGTTTTTAAACCCCTAGAATGGCAATTTAAAAAAACTGATAACACACTGTGCTAGCAAGATTTTGAAGAAATAGGTAACTATATGCACCATTGGCAGGTATGTAAATTGGTACAGTATATCTATTAAGATTTAAAAAGTTGAGCTTGTGCTAGAGCTAAGTGGTACAGGGCTTATATAGCATTCACAAGGCCTTGGGTTCAATCTCTAGTACTGTACTTTAAAAAAAGTTAAAATGTGAACACCATCTTACTAAGCCATGTCATGTTCACAAATTTAGCTATTAGTATGGAAAGAAAGAGGCTCCAGTTGAGTGCCATGGTGAATATCTGTAATTTCAGTGACTGAGGAGGCTGAGGCAAGAGGATTGCAAGTTCAAGGCCAGAGGCAGCCTATACAACTTAGTGAAACCCTGTCTCAAGATAAAAAATAAAAAAGGGGCTAGGGGCACAGCTTAGTGGTAGAGTACTTGCCTCGTACAACCCCACAGTACTGCAAAAAACAAAAAACAACAGAGGGTTCACATTATACTCATCATTACCACTGTCACTTATTGAGCATTACTATAAGCAAGGAACAGTTGTAAGACATTTTACTCATACTAACTCCTCTAATCCTCATGTCAAATCTATGAGGTAGATACACTTATTATTCTCTTTTACATGTCTCAGCCCAGAGAAGATACTTAATTTGCCCAAGCTCATACAGCCTGGAAGTAGATTTAATGTCAAACCTGAGCAATCTAACCTTGGGGACTAGATGGTGATATATAGCTCATATATACCCATACTTTTGTGCTCTATCCTACCTCTTAATCTCTCATTTAATTATTCTCACCTCTTTGCATTTGGTATCATTTCCCACCGTGGCTCTGCAACTGACTTTTCTGGATTGTTGTGAAGATTCTACCTAAAGTAACTTGTGCAAACAAAAAGGAACAGACTATTCCTGAGAGAGGGAAGAGAGCAGCCAGATCAAAAGAAAGACTCTTATTGGAATGATTTATTTATGGAGCAATAATGGAAGAAAGACACAGACAGATGATGCTTTCTAAAAACATGAAAGTAACATGAGAAAGTGGAATTACTTAGGGAACCCTTCAGTCATATGTGGAATGAAGTCACTCTGGAAGTAGAGAAACTAGTCAGGAATCAATTGTCCTAGATCAAGCAAGAGACACTAAGAATTGCGAGGAACAGGAAAAGAAGACTATGACAAAGACTTTAAAAGACACCTTTTGATTTTGCAACTGGTTGGACCTAGGAGTCATAGGAAAGTGAATCATCTTTACGGACCAAGTCACCACTGGCATCCCCTTTAGTCCACTCCAAAGTGTGATTTAGCATAAGAAGATTCATTAAAACTACACAACTACTAACTTCTCTCTCTCCCTCATTATATTGGCTTGCCCATTTCAGACACTCAATTTGCATGTATTCACAGAAGGGTGTTTTGAGCTCCTGGGTCAGTATGCAACGTCATGATAAACGGAAAAGACTGAGATTGTCCACAATTTTGCTTTACTTGGTTCTACAATCAATACCCGTGGAAGCAGCAGTGAAGAAATCAAAAGACACATTACATTGGGAAAAGCTGTGGCAAAATATCTCTTTGAAATATTTAAAAGTAAAGATATCACATTGAAGACGAAGGTGGACCTGACTCATGCCGTGGTGTTTTCAGTTGCATCATATGGTTGTGAAAGCTGGGCATTGAACAAGAGAGACCTGAAAAGAATTGATGCTTTTGAATTACGGTGCTGGAGACAATTATTGAATACACCATGGACTGCCAAAAGAACCAACAGATCTGTCCTAGAAGAAGTGCAAACAGAGTGCTCCTTGGAAGCAAGGATTGCTGGACTGTATCTTACGTATTTTGGACATGTAGTCACGAGCTACCAATCCCTGGAGGACATCATGTTTGGGAGAGTGGCAGGTCAACAAAAAAATAGGAAAATGCTCCACAGATGGATTGGCACAGTATGTGCAACAACGGGCTTAAACATAAATAAGATCGTGTGCCTGGCACAAAATCAGGGAGTATTTCATTCTGCTGTACATAGGGTTGCTATGAGTTGGACTTGACTCCATGGGACCTAACAAGAAGAACACCACCACCTCAAAATATGAAGTTAAATACAATTCTCTTATTAGCTGCAGTTTCATACCACCTACACTGTGAATGGGCTGGGATTTAGCTCAGTTGGTAGAAGGCTGCTCTGCAGTCTCTGAGGTCCCGAGTTCGATTCCCAGCCCCACAAAATAGAAGGAGGACATGGCAACCCACTCCCAAGGCAATCCCGAGACAGTCAGCCATTGAAAACCCTATGAGGGTCACTATGAGTCGGATACCGACTCAACGGCACCTAACAACAACAACACTGTGAATGTCTGCAGCCATACCACTGTGGCATCCGATGCTGTGAGATCTCAGAAGCTAAGCAGGGTCAGGCCTGGTTAGTACTTGGATAGGAGACCGCCTGGGAACACCAGGTGGTGTAGGCTTTGGAGATGGACCCAGCAACCCACTCTTCAAAAAACAATCAGTCACTGAAAACTCTACGAATACCAGAGAAGCACAACAATACTGTTTCGTCTGTTGTAGGTAGGGTTGCTATGAGGCGGACACTCACTTGATAGCACCTAACAACAACAGTTTTCAATAGAATGCTTAATGCTGTAATAAAGATCTTTGCCTGATGCTATGATAGTTTAGAGGAGGCAGATTGATGGGCTAAAGTGTGGAAAAGTCTTTATCAGGATGATAATACAGTAACAAAAATTTGAGCTGAATCTTGAAAGATGAATATTCAATAATCAACTAAAGGAAAAGGTGGTGGTGGTGATGAAGAGAAGAGCAAGTAAAATAACAAGGAAATGTAAAGCAATATATCAAGAAATTGAGAGACATTCTTACAACTGGGGTACACATGGTGGGGAAGAGGAATTTTTGCCCATTTTTTCAAAGGATTTATCTTTTCCAGCCCAAACTGGCTAGGGTGAATGGGAAGCATATGACTGGAAGAGCTCTTGGTGCTTTTGAAAGTTACTCAAATTTTGTCCTTCAGGCCTGGATTATATTCCTGGAGTCGGCTGATTTTCTATTTATAGATAAGGAATACAACAATAGAAAGGATACTGTTAGAGTCAAACCTTAGTCCAATTTACCAGCTTTGGGCAAAATTGTGAAGATATCCTTTCTCCAGAGTTTTGGCATGGGAATCCATTACTTACTTATTTCAGAATGTCCTTGTTTGTTAACCAGAGACTAATTTCTACCCTAACCTCAACCCAATGGATGAAAGAAGAAAATAAAAATGTATTTTGATATTTTATGCAATATAGGAAATTTTCTCTTTGAATCAATGTCTTAGTATTTATCTGTTTCAAAGGCTTGTACTCACCTACAAACCAAACAGATACTCCTAGTAATGTGCCAAATGAGACCAGAACTGAGTTAGTTGTCAAACTCTGCATTTAGTCTAAGTCATGAAAGTTTTATTAGACTGGCAAATCGAATCAGAAAAGCAATGCAAAGCAAACCAATCAAACAAAGAAAGAAAATTCACAGTGGTGTTGTTGTAATGGAAACTGTACTCTTATATTATTTCTTTGCAGGACATCATCTTTTCTCCCCTGAGAACCAACACACAATTTTTACAAAATCATTTCATTGTTTACTTTCTCCAGGTTCTGTGAGATAATTGTTTTTAATTTTTTCCAGCTTTAGTGAGGTACAATTGACAAAACTATATATATTTAAAGTGTACAACATGATTTAATATATACACACAAAGTGAAATGATTACCAAGGACTCTTCATACTAACTTACTTTATGTACTCTTCAAGCTAGAGCTCATATGTTATCTATAGCCCTGGCAGTACAGAGGTTGTAACAAGCAAGCACTCAGTAAAACTTTCAGTGATTTTTTTTCAGCACCAGGAATACACTGGCAAAAGGAGCAACATCCCCTATGGAGTTAAATTTTAGTCAGAGGATTAGACAATAAACAATATATAATATGCTAGAGAAAATAAGAGTGGGTAGGTGCAAAAGAAATGCTTTAGAGTGTTGCTATTTTACATAGGCCTTCTCAGGGATGCATTTTTTTAAGAAAAGCATGAAAAAAAGGAGAAAGTGAGCCATGTAGATATTAAAGGGAAGAGGATTCCACGCAGAAAGAATAACAAGTACTGAGCTCCTGTGGATTGACTAGAGCGAGTGAGGAGAAGGACAGTTAGAAGATGGGGTCAGAGAGGGAGCACGGACCAAACCACAGACTGTTGTATGCCGAGGTAAGAATTTTGGCTGTTAGTTTGAGTGAGATAGGAAACATTTGGAGGGATTTGTGTGGAAAAGTAACCTGATATCACTTAGGTTATAAGAGCATCATAATGGCTAATGTGTTAGAATACACTATTAGGGGAAAAAATAAAAGAGGTAAAACTAGTGAAAAGGCTGCTATAATATTCTAGGGGATAAATAATGGTAGCTTGGACCAGGTTTGATAGGCTACAGGCAGTGAGGAGGAGTCAGATTTAGGCTGTTATGTTTATTATGGCTAGAGACAATAGTATTTGCTAACATATTTATTATATATGGATACAATGATGACTTTACTGTCTTTGGCCTTATAGATGGAAAAGATAAGTTATAATTTACAGGAAGGTAAAGGCTTGAGGAAATCAGGTTGATACTAGGCATAAGATCCTTTGACTAGGATAAAATGGGACAAGTTTAAATGAATGGATGGACATAAGCACTTGTCATGTCTTAACCTGATTAAGCTTACATGAATTTGGAATTTCATAAAGTACCACACATCATAGGGCTGGCTCAGTTGGTAGAGTGCTGATCTGTGCTCTCTGAGGCTCTGGGTTCGATACCCAGCAGCACAAAGATGGGAGAAGGACCTGGCATCTCATTCCCAAAGCAATCCTGAAACAATCAGCCATTGAAAACCCTATGAATAGCAGAGAAGCACTGACATAGTGCCAGGCATGGCACAGTGTCGGGGAATGTTTCCTTCTGTTATACTTAGGATTGCGATGAGTTGCACCTGACTTGACATCAACTAACAACAACCACTTACTGTGAAACTGCCCAAACAAAACCCAAGACCATTATAAACATCACTACAAGCTGGGGATGAAACTCAGTTGTAGAGTGCATACTTAGCATGTGAAAGGTCCTAGGTTCCATGCCCAGCATCCATCTCCCCCCCTTCCCTCTCTCTGTTACACACACACACACACACACACACACACACACACACAAATCACTACAAGTTACTGACTCAATAATAAGTACTAGGCACTGGTGCTTTATATGCATACTCTCATCATTCTCCAAACTCTAGAAAGAACAAATTATTTTTACCATATAACAAATAATGTGGCTGGATTTTAGAGAAGTTAGGCATTCTGTGAAAGGAATGATACCATACTGGTACATGCCAGAGAGTCTATCATATCCAAGCCCTTCAGGAATTTCCATTGTGCATTCTTGCTCATACACTAGTTCTGAACTATTCCAGGTATAGTATCTTTGGTCCAATTTTGTAATTGGAGAAATGAATATCCTGGAAGGGAAAAGGGTAATTATTTAAGGTCTAACTACTGGTAATGATGCAGACAGAAAGGTCTAGGGATATATCTCATTTGAAAAATTTTGCTGAAATCCAGAAAATGTGCCAGATAATGAGAGAGAGAATGCAACTGTGACGGGAGGGCTTCATAATCTGAATGCCCTGTTACATGTAGACTGCAGCACATGAAACCATCTTGTCTAGTTGTTATTCTTGGTCAAGATTATTTATTCCATCATTACTATTATACTCACTAGAACCCTGAAAATTTTCATGCAAACAGCTGCTTATCTCATCTCCTAAGAGACACTTCTTAGTCTGAGAAAGACAGTGGGGAGTTATTTTCAAGCAAATGAGAAAGGATTGCATTTGATCTCTCTATATGATAAGGATTGGGGAGTGAATGAACAAGATATTAGTATACCTGGTCTTCTAATATAAAAGCATCGTCTCCCATCTTTTACACTTCTTAGAACTGCATGTGGAAAAATATTATTGATCATATCCTATCCCATACTTATGTAATGAAAGCACAAATGAAAACCTGTTCAAATACTGAGCTGATCCAGACACCAGGGCTCTTTCAGCAGACATCTCATTCAAGCCTGCTCACTTGACTGCTAGCCTAAAATCAACTCAGTATAGAAAGAGGCTTCTGAAGAGATTTTATAGTGCATTTCCATTTCTGAATGAGATCCACAGTTGAACTTCCTCTGACTTCTGATCTTCATTAAGAGAGTTCTTCTTGTGACTCAGGAAAGGGGAGTGAGAATGTGAAAGAAACAGACACCAAAAGGTTGCAGTTATATCAAACAAAAGAATCATTTTCTCTCAGTTCAGCCATAGCCAAGACTCAAAAGAAAATGCACAAACCCTTATGACATCACCCTTCTTTACCAGAATGACCCTAGTGTACATAAGCTGGGCTAAACTGAGCCCACGTGGGCTGATGAACACTGGGAGTTCTCCCAGGGAAATCCCTTGGCAATGATACAGAAGACTCCACTGACCTCTCCTACATAGACCACAATGGCCTATGGTTTGAGAGGGAAGCTTTGGAAAGCATCATATAAAATATGACATCAGAAATTGATGAATAATTCATATACTTCAGGTAGAGAAATAGTATAGTCTAGTGGTTAAGAAAGGGCACTGGTATGCTCAAATCTGGACTCCTTCACAAGCTGTATGGCCTCAGTCAAGTTATTCATTTACCAAATAGTAAATGAGGTTCTAATATATGCAAAGCTTCATTTTAGGCACTTTGGTCACTCAATGAACAAAATGGGTCCAGATCCATATCTTCATAAAGTCAGGATTCTACTGGGAGGTAGGAAATATTAGGCAATAAATGCAATGACTTTTATAGTACATTAGAAGGTTGAATGTGTGAGGGAGAAATGAAAAACCAGAGCAAGGTAAGTAGACCTTAGAAAGCCAGGGGAAGGGAGTTCTAGTACTTAACCTCTCTGGCTTCAGTTTCCTCATTTGAAAATGGGTATAATAACTGATTTATAACTGTAAAGCACTGGGATATAGCTTGGACATAGGACATGCTTCATTATTTTTTTGAGAAAGGTCCTAACTATGTAGCCTAGGTTGGCCTTAAACTCTCAATTCTCCTGCCTCAGCCTCCCAAGTGCTGGGATTACAGGGGTGTAGTTCCAAATCTAGCTAATTTTAACTATTAGTATTACTGTGCCATGATGTCATCTAATCAAAGACTGTTTCCTATCAGAATGTCATTAGTATCCTGGAAAAATAATTCTTTTCTCTTTTTAATTTTTTTGAAATATTTACAGCACCCCACCCTAGAGTTAGGTAGATTTTAGGAATGGCTGAGAACTCAGCTAGATTGGAGCTATTTATGTAAAATAGCCCTGTTATACAGAGAATAAATATAAAACCAGACTCTGTACCTATGTATGAAATAAATAATCCATTTATGAAAAATCCTTCATCCTTCAATAAATGAGATCTCTTCACTCTTCTACTTACTGACTTTTACTTAGCAATAATCATCTTACTGATCTAGGGCCTCGCACATACTTTGCAAGTGCTCTATTACTTGGCTGTATACCAGCCTTTTTTATTTTATATTTTGAATCAGGGTCTCGCTAAGTTATGCAGGCTGCCTCTGGCCTCAAACTCATGATCTTCCTGCCTCTGCCTCCCAAGTCACTGGGATTATAGGTATGTGCCACCAGGTCCGGCTTGATCACTTCCTTAAATCCTTTTTTATAGTCTTACTAGTGTCTTTTGTCCAAATTCCCTGCTTTCATCCAAAGAACAGAGGAATTATAAGATTAAAGAGGTCAGAGATTGTTTCAGGCCTGTGCTCAGGGCCGAGCCCTTCATCAGTTTATTTCATAATTAACCAAGATTTGTGACCCTTTTTGTAAAGTAAGGGGATTGCATTGGCTCTCTACCAAGTACACCTAGGAGAAAGCTTAATAAACATAAAGAGAAAATGTTGAAAGAGAGCATCACAGGGAACCCTCACTGCAGAAGTCACATTCTCTAAGACACTAGAGGTGTTGGGAAGGCAGGTATGCTTATATGTCACTTTTGTGAACTTTTAGACTACATTCATTTATTGTGTGTGTGTATATATGTGTGTGTGTAATATATATATATATATATATATATATATATATATATATATATATATAGAGAGAGAGAGAGAGAGAGAGAGAGATACACATATATATTTTTGAAGGTGGGTGGGGTGAGAATGCAGGAGGATTTGAAGAACAGAGTATGAGAACCACCAAAGGAAGAGAAGCAAATGAGGTAAGGGAAGCAAGGCAAATGAAAAGTCTTTTTAAAAATTATTTATGGTTCTTTAAATTTTTGATTTTTTATTAACATGTATTAATTGTACATATAAATGGAGTTCAGTGAATATTTCAATATATGCATGCAGCATGCAATGACCAAACCCATTCTCCCTTTATTCACCCTTTCCAAAACTCTAGTAATCCTATTCTATATTCAGATTGTCTTTTTTGTTTTACTTCCACATATGAGTGAAAATATGCAGTACTTGTCTTTCTGTGTCCATCTTACTTCACTTAATGTCCTCCAGTTCTATCCATTTTGGTGAAATGTTAGGATTTCGTTCTTGTTTATGGATGAATAACATCCATTGTGTATATAGACCATATTTTCTTTACTCATTCACTCATTGAAAGGGACAAAGACTAATTCCATATCTGTTGCTGCTGCTGTTAGGTGTTATCAAGTTGGGTTTGACTCACAGTGATCCACATAGGGTTTTCAATGGCTGATTGTTGGGATTGGTTCAGGAGTGGATTTCCACATCCTTCTCCCATTTTTTGTGCTACTGCAGATCAAATCCAGGTTCTCAGAGAGCATGGAGCAGCACTCTACCAACTGAGCTAAACCTACCTCAATTCTATATCTAGTTATTATAAATAGTACCCACAATAAACATGGGTGTTGAGTTATCTCTTTGGTGCGCTGATTTCATTTCATCTCGGTATATATCCAGAAATGAGATACATGGATCATATGGTAGATTTTTTGTTTTGTTTTTAGTTCTTCTTTTTGGGTGCATTGAAAATATTTTATAATCAATTCTCTAGAATCCTAACCATCTAGAACTATCTGTAATCAAACAATAACATCAAAAGGCACAAAAGCCCATTTAATTTATGCTGTCTCAGCTGATTCTTTAAGAAGCAGATGAACAAGGTGCATTTTTAATTTTGTGAGGGACTTTCACACTGTTCTTTATAGTACCTGTACTAATTTACATTCCCATTCACACTGTATGAAAGTTCTTTTTTTCTCTGCATGCTTGTCAGCATTTGTATTTGTTTTGTTTCACAATAATCATTCTAACTGGGGTTAGATGGTATCTCATTATACTTTTGATTTTCCTTTTCTTGGTGGCTAATGATGTTGAGCATTTTTCTATATATTTGTTGCCAATTTTAATTTCTTCTTTTGAGAAGTATCTATTCAGATCATTTGCCCATTTTTAACTAGATTACTTGGCTTTTCCTTGTTTTTTTTTTAGTTCCTTATATATTCTGCATATTAACTGTCAGATGGATAGAATGGCAAATATTACCTCCAATCATGTCTTTACTCTGTTGTTTCTTTTTGTGGTCCAGAAGCTTTTTAGTTTGGTGTATCCCATTTTTTTCTATTTTAGTTATTGTTTCCTGGGCTTTGGGGGTTATATCAAAAATATTTTTGCCTATACAAATGTCTTGAGGTGTTATATCTGTATTCAAGTAGCTTCATAGTTTTAGGTTATACATTTAGATCTTTGACCAGTTTGAGTTGATGTGAGGCCGGCATTAACTTGGTACCAAAGTTAGGCAAGGAAATAAGAAAGAAAGAAAACTATGCAGGAATATCCCTGATGAACATATATGCTAAAATTCTCAAAATCCTAGCAAACTGAATACAATAGAACAGAATAAATATCATTCAACATGATTTACTTGGATTTATCCAGGGATGCAAGGATGTACCAACATATAAAAATAAATAAATGAAACATATAATAACATCAACAGAATGAAGGGAAAAAGTCATGATCATCTCAATAGATGCAAAAAAAAGCATCTGACAAAATTCCATATTCCTTCATTATAAAAACCCTGAACAAATTAGGAACAGAACTATACCTCAACCTAATAAAGACTACATATAACATTACCACAGACAACATACACTGAATGGGGAAAGGGTGAAAGTGTTTCCTGTAAGATATGAAATAAAATAAGGGTGTCTGGGCTGGAGATGTAGCTCAGTGGCAGAGCACCTGGCTAGCATGCACAAGGCCATGAGGTGGATTCTCAGCACCACAAAAAATAGAATAAATAAAAAATAAAAAATAAGAGTTTCTACTCTTACTGCTCTTATTCAATATAGTACTGGAAGTTTTATCTAGAATAATTAGGCAATAGAAAGAAATAAGAGAAACACGAATGGGAAGTGAGAAAGTGAAATCACACGTTTGCAGATGATACAATACTTGTTGTTAGGTACCATAGAGTCAGGTCTGACTCATAGCAACCCTATGCATAACACACAAAACACTGCCCGACACTGCAATGCCTGGCTCTATTGCCAGTGCTTCTGTGATATTCATGGGGTTTTCAATGGCTGATAGTTTTAGGTGTGGGCTGCAGGGTCTTTCTCCCAAGCCTACAGCACCCTGTATTCCCAGGAGGTCTCCTATCCAAGTACTAACCAGGCTCGACCCTGCTTAGCTTCTGAATTTTGACAAGATTGGATGTCAGGGTGGTATGGCTATAGGTTGATACAATACTATATGGGTTAAACCTAAAGATTCCATTAAAAGACTTAAATTCAGTAATGTTGCAGGATACAAATAAACATACAAAAAGCAGTAACATTTGTATGCACCAATAATGAGACTGCTAAGAATTCATGAAGGCTATCCTAATCACAAAGTCACCGAAAAATTAAAATATCTAAGAATAAATCTGGTCAAGGAAGTGAAAAACAGTGAAAACTATAAAATATTGATGATGAAAGAAATTGAACAAGGTGTAAAAGAAGCAGCAGGAGGTGGAGGGGAGGTGGAGGGGAGGCAGGAGGAGAAGGAGGAGGGGAGGAGGAGGAAAGAGAGAAGAAGGGAGAGGAGGAGAAGAAGGAGGAGAAGAGGAGGAGGAAGAGGAAGAGGAGAAGGAGGAAGAAGGAGGAGGAGGAGAGGAAGAGAAGAAAAGGGAGAAGGAGGAGGAGAAGGGGGAAGAAGACAAGAAGGAAGAGGAGGAGGAGAAGGAGGAGAAGGAGAAGAAGATGACAGATTACCAGCACCACTACCTCCCACTTTTGGATTGGAAGAATATATATTTATTAAAATGTCCATACTACCCAAAGCTATTTACAGATTCAATGTAATTCCCATCAAATTATTAATGATATTCTTCACAGAATAAGAAAAAACAACTCTAAAATTCATATGGAAGTACAAAAGACCCCAACTAGCCAAGCAATCTTGAACAAAAAGAACAAAGCTGGAAGCATCATAGTACTTTATTTCAAAACATACAACAGAGTCCACAACAAAGCATGAAAACAGAGAAATAGACCAATGGAACAAAATAGAGATCCCAGAAATAAATCCACACATCTACAACCAACTAATTCTCAACAAAGGTGCCAAAAACATACACTGGAGAAAGAAGACCCTCTTCAATAAATGGTGTCAGGAAAACTGGATATCCATATGCATAATATTGAAACTTGGTTCCTATTTCTCACCCTGCACAGAGATCTTAAAATGAAGTTCAGTTTCTGGGACTAGAATTATAAAAAAAAGAGACAAGAAAAAGAAAATGCATATACACAGAATTTTATTATGTGAAAATTGTTTAAAGCAGGAAGACTGAATATTTAAAGACTGGAGGTCAACTTCTTTTCTCCTTAATTTAAAAGTACTTAATATTTTAATTAAAAATAAATTATAACTGGGTGTGGTGACACACACCTGTAATCTCGGCATTCTGGAGGCTGAGGCATAAGGAACTCAAATTCAAGTCTCTGAGCTACATAAAGAGTTCCAGGCCAGCCTTTGGTACACAGTGCGACACTGTTTCAAAAACACAGTAACAACAAAAAAATTATGGAGTCATTAGAAACTTGCAACTGCTGTAGAACAGAAAACACTCTTCACTATACTGTAAAGCAAGTTTCTACAAAAGTATTATGACAATATTACTATCACTGTTGAGTTACCATACTTTACATAGTTTATATCATTAATTTCCTACTTTTAGGATATTACTTTGACAGATGAATAAATGGAGGCTCAAAGAGGTTAACCCAATTGCCCCAGAGCATTCAGCTAGTCAGTAATAAAGCCAGATTTGGAATATAGATGAGTGAATTTCAAACATTTCTACCTTAGCATATTGACTTACAAGAATAACCTTTTTTATTTTGTTATGTTTTGTGAGTTCCACCTCCTCAGAAGACCATGAACTACCATTGAGTTTTCTTTCTCATCTTTCCCCTAGCTCATATCACAAAGTAGGGCAAATAACAAACTTTATTAATGTCCTGTTCAGTGGTCCATAAACCTATATGGCTTTATCAACATTTTAGTTGGCAAAGGACATAATATAGTCAAACAAAATCAATAAGAGTGATAAAATATCAAATTTTACTCAAAACATTGTCAGATAGCCAGGTGCCATGATGTAAACCTATAATCCCAGTGACTCAGTAGGCTGAGGAAGGAAAATCATGAGTTTGATGCCAGAGGCAGCCTGCACAACTTAGTGTGGTTCTCTCTCAAGATTAAAAGAATAAAAACAGGCTGGGGATGCATCTCAGTGGTAGAGCACTTGCCTAGCATGAGTAAAACCCTGTGTTCAACCCCCTAGTACCTCAAAAAGAAAAACATGGTCAGAGATAAGACTGATGTTGTTGTTGCTAGGTGCTGTCGAGTTGGTATCCAACTCATAGCAACCCTACATACAACAGGTGAAACATCATAGTCAGTGTTTCTCTGCTATTCATTTGGTTTTGAATGGCAGATTGATTTTTGGGAGTGGGTTGCTGGGTCCTTCTCCCAAGCCTACAGTACTTGGTGTTCCCAGGCAGTCTCCCATACAAGTACTAACCAGGCCCAACCCTGCTTAGCTTCTGAGATCTGATGGGATTAGATGCCACAGGGCTACACCTGCAGGCAGAGATAAGACTACCACCCAGTTTTTACAGATATAGATGATTTCATTAATGTTTTATGTATATATGTTTGTTTTTGAAACTAAGTATTGCTATGTAGCAAAAGCTGGCCACAAACTCGCAATATTACTGCCTCACTCTCTTGGGTGCTGGCATTTTAAGTATGTGCCACTACACCCAGATGATTTCAAAAATGTTTGTGGAACATCTGCCAAGTGCATGGAACTGCATAATAGAGACACTCAATAACATATTTCTCTCAAGTTTCCACACCATTGAAAGTGATCTTTCAAGGTATTGAGTAGGATATTTCCCTCAAATAAAGACCCTCCCATTTAAGATCATATTTGCTAAGTATACTATAAATCACATCAAAATTATATAGATGTTGTTGCAAGCTATCCGGCCCTGGCTGAGGCAAATAGCCTCTATCTTAGCCTAAAATTCACCCAAGATGGGCCATGTGGCTCTTTCTTAGTAATCATTCTGTTGGGCTGCCTCTGAAAAAACTAAAGGCAGAAACACGGCAAGATCAACCAAATTTTGTTTCTGTGTCCTTGGGAAAGAATTTACAGATTAGAAGAATGGAGATCATCATGTTAAACAAAACTTGCCAGACTCAAAAAGATAAATATTACATATTTTCTCTCATTTGTGGCGTCTAGATTTTTTTTTAACACACAAAAGTATGGAGGTAGAAGGGGGACTATTTGGGAAGAGGAAGGGGATCAGTTAGGGGAAGAATAAGAGAGGGAAATTAGAGGTGAATATGTTCAAAGTACATTATACACATGTATGAAATTGTTACAGTATCCTGTGCATTTATATACACTAATAAAAAGAAGAAGAAGAACTGAGCTTTCAGGGCAAGTTGGGAGAATTATAGTCACATGAAAACCAAAGGACTCAGATGCCCCAAAGCAATAACACAAATAGACAAGTTAGTCCTGCCTCTATTCAGAGACCTCTGTTTTCTCCTTCATCTCCCCTAACTTCACTTTTCCCCTTTTTCTCTGACTTCAGTGTACCCTTCTATCCTCTCTCTCTCCTTTCCCCTTGATCCCTTCTTTTCTTGAATAGGCTTTTCACAGCCATCAGCAAGAAGCCATATGTTTGTGGGGTCTGAATGGAGTGTTTTCCTTAGGTCCAGAGAATGCTGCACTCACACTGCTCAGAAAACAGCAGGAGTCCTTGAGAAAATATGGAAAAGGTCAAACTCTCACCCTCACTTGGAAACATGCTCTCCAAAACACAGCATTTATACTTCCCCAGGCTTCAAAGGGGAGGAGATGAAGTTTATTCTCATTCTCTGACATTTTCATGAAAAATAGGGGAAGAGGTATGAGATGGTGGGCTAGTAAGTGGAGCCAGGAAGGAAAGACCAAAGGCATGCTACTGGGGCTGCCAATACCTTTCCTAGCAAGGCCTAGGGGACCATGAGAATGTCTGCAGAGCTAGTATAAATGGAGGGACTGAGTTAAGATCACTCAAGTTGGGGATGTTTTTCTTTCTCCTTTTTCCCTAGTCCTTCATACAAGTACCAGGACACAGAAAATTAGTCAGATGGCTGGCCTGCTGCCTGGAATGGGTTCTCCCTTAAGATTAGCTACTACACAAAGATCAACTGGATAGTGGGCAGTAGCATTTACCTAAAAGTAGAAAGGACTCAGTGAAAACTCCTATATTAATGACCAAGGCTGAAAATTAGATTCTGAACTTTTAAGGGGGCCATAGGTGGAAATCAAGCATCCTTGGACATTCTAACTAAAGATGGGCACTGTTGACATTAGGATTGGAAGTTCGTAGTACAAGAGGAGAAAAGGGAGCTGAGGTAGTAGTGCCAGAATTCCCAGATCAGAGGAACCTAAGAGAAGAAGGTGGCTTGGAAATAAGATAAGGAGATAGACTGAAAGACTTGGAGGTGTATTTGCAATGAGACTATATTGCTCTACTTGTATTGTAAAATACCAATTAAAAGTAAAGTATTCAAACATATTTTAATTTACATTTGATATGAGATGGACAGAATATTATTTAGCCAATTTAAAAATGCCACCAATAGTATATTTACTTGATGTTGTTGGAGGACATTGATGGAAATTATGGAGAAGATAAATCCCATTCTCAAAATTACCCTTTGGTGTGGACATAGAGCTGAAGTGAGATGCTGAATGAGGAAGCCAGGGCATCTAGGATAGCCAGACAACCATAGGAATAAAAACAGGAGTGTAAGTGGCCAACACACAAGTAGAAATAGGGGGGAAGAACCACTCAGGAAGTGAAGCTGGTGACATACACAGATAAATTTGAACAGATAAGGACACACATACACATATTCAAACACACAGTGGAAATGGATTTCCTAAATCTTTCTTTTTCCCAACCCATCTATGAACCCGTGTTATGTTTAATATATAGAGATCATGATATATATATGCAGCAAATATACACAGAATCAAAAAATATAAATTAGAAACTCCTCACACAGTATCATAGCTCAGTTCAGTTATTCCAGATCATACATGTACATATAGCCATTATCAAAGATCAAGGATGATTTGGCTTGGGAGGCGGAGGCAGGAGGATCTCAAGTTCGAAACCAGAGGCAGTCTGCATAACTTAGTGAGACCCTGTCTCAAAAAGTAAGAAAATGGGCTATGGGTGCAGCTCAGTGGCCCAGCACTTGCAGAACATGCAAGTGAGAGGCCCTGAGTTCAGCCCCCAGTACCAAAAAAAAAAAAAAAAAAAAAGATCAAGGATGATTTAAAAACAGGGGAAAACAGACCAGCATAACTATATACTGCCTCCGCAAAGCTGGCACTACGTAATCAGGAAGAAGAAAATTAGTCTTGACTTAATTTCATCACTTAAAAGAAGTTTTTCCATTATAGTTTATGATAGACATGACAGTAACAATTGTGCTGACAACTAACAGAGAATACAATGCTATATAGTAGAAGGATCTAAAATTGGGAATTAGGAGATTTGGGCCATCAGATGTGTCCCTGAGTTAATCAGTTAATCTATTTAGGCTTTGTCGTCGGTTGCCATTGAGTCCAGTGCAACTCAGAGTGACTCAATGTACAAGAGAATGAAATACAACTCAACATTGTATCATGCACACAATATGTTTTGAGCCCATTGTTGCAACAATTGTGTTTCTTCTCATTTTGAGTAATGTCACATCAGTAAATGGAGGTCTCAGGGGCTTTACTCCATTTCTGTCATTAAGGTTGACACTACTTTGAGGAGGCAACTCTTCCCCAGTTGTCTTTTGAATGCCTTCCAGCCTTAGAGGCTCAGTTTCCAGCACATATTTGACAGTACTTCTCTGCTGTTCATAGTGTTTTTCAATGGCTACTTGTTTTGGCAGTGGGCTGCTAGGTCCTTCTCCCTTGTCCATCTTAGTCTGGAAGTTCAGCTTGAACACTAATAGCATAGCTTTCAGCATCAGCAACATGTAAGTGCCACAGCATGACAACATGACAGACACATGGGGACTTTAGGATTTAGTTAGGTTAAAATGTCTACTCTATCTCATACAGTTTTTATAGTGAGCGAGTGAAAGTAAGACCACAGAGCCTTATAAAACAATAATTTAAATGTGCTTTAAGGATCCCAGTTAAGATTTGGACTGAAAGCAGCCCCACTTTAACCAGGGAAGAACAGAGATAAGGGACACATGCAAAGGTCTCTGCACAGAATGGAGAAATATTGGAGAGTAGCTTTAAATAGATTTAAACAGTGAAAAAAGGACTGTGGTGCAACACCAGATCAAAAGTTGATAATAAAACAACCAAGAAGTGAGAACTGTAGGGTATCACTTAAGAGTCTCCCACTCAGAGCAAGCAATGGCGAGAGAGGAGAGAACCTCTATCTGCTCGGAGGAGTTGGGGCACGGAGCATGACATGCATGAAAAAAAAAAAAACTACTGGGAACTAATTCATGGACTACACTCTTTGAGCTGACAAGGACAGTGGCTCCTGTGAGAGCTCTCAGTGAGAAGTATTGCAAGAAACAAGAGTATAGGTCCAGCAGAGCCGGCCCAAACAGGGAAATACCAATGCAGGTAATTGGGATCCTCCTCAAACGGCAGAGAGCCAACAAAACTTCGAGGTTGACCTTAGAATGAGCAGCACAGGAACAGGATGCAGGCTAAGCCCACAGGGTAGCAGCCACAATCCAGAGTGGAAAACCAAAGTGTTGCCATTTTTTTCCCACCCCACTAAATGGCCTGGGGCAATTAAGGAGCTGTGGTCATAAGGTCTCCAGGGCAGAACATTGACCACTTAAGTAAACAACTTCTGGGCCTAGCCAAGGAATATCTGGACAAGAGTGGGGAGCCTGTGGGTACTGCAATACCAAGACATTCCCAGCAGACATACAGAGTACTCTAGAGTGCAAACATTTCACTGAACAATCCCAGAGGCCAGATGCCAAAATCCCTGAGAATTTAGGGGCTGCTGAGCATACGTCAACAACTTGGAACCCACATGAGGCTCATCTTTGGTTAGGGCACTGCACAGGGTAGCAAAATCCAACTAGAATTAATGCAGGAACATTGGCAGTGCACAACACAGTAGGCAATGGCTAATGAAGGTGCTCAACCTGGGGATCTGCAGGGGAGCTAGACAGTGCATGAGTCAGGTGGACCAGAACTGGATCACCTCATGAATGAGTAGAGGGATCCAGAGAGCACACACCCTCTTTGAGATCTGAGAAGAAACAGAGGTAGGAACAAGGGCTGGGACAGCTTGTAGACAACATCCAGAAATAAGGTGGAAGTCTTAAGGACCTGAGTGACTGTCACATAGTCTGAATTATTCAGTGCAAATTGAGTGGCTCCAGATTTTATTTTATTTTATTGTTTTGTCTTTTCTCTGTGTGTGCATATATGTGTTTAGTGATTCTTGTTTTTTTTGTTTGTTTTTGTTTTTTGCGGTACTGGGGGTTGGACCCAGGGCCTCAAGCTTGCATGCTTTGCAAGTGCTGGACCACTGAGCTGCACCCGTAGCCCTTTTTTTTTTTTTTTACTTTTTGACACAGAGTCTCACTAAGTTACACAGACTGCCTCTGGTCTTGAACTTGCAATCCTCCTGCCTCCACCACACTGGGATTATAGGCGTGCGCTACCATGCCGCGACATTCTTGGGTTTTGTGTGTGTTTGTTTTTATTATTATGAGGCATCCAATCTCATCAGATATTGGAAGCTAAGCACGGTCGGGTCTGGTTAGTCCTTGCATGGGACCTGGTATGGGAATACTGGGTGCTGTAGGCTTGAGAGAAGGACTCGGCAGCCCACTCTGCAAACAATCAACCATTGAAAACTCTATGAACAGTAGAGAATCACTGACAATAGTGCCAGACATCCACAGTGTCAGATATTGTTTCCTTTTGTTGTACATATGGTCGCTATAAGTTAGACCTGACTCTATGGCTTCTAACAACAAACAACAACAATATTATTATTTTATATTTGTTTTAATTTTGAGTAGGCCTCTGATGATTTGGTTGATTCTGATGGACTCTTAACAGCTTTCCCCCACACCACTTTACCTCTCCCTCTACATCTGAAAACTTGGAAACTCTTCATCACCAACCTCAGGAACCATAATTTCCAACTGGTAGTTGGTTTATGTTACATTGTTGTTATTGTTGTTAGGTGCTGTTGAGTAGTGTCTGACTCATAGCAACCCTCAGGGTTTTCAATGGCTGATTGTTTCAGGGCTGCCTCAGGAGTACATTGCCACATCCTTCTCCTATTTTTGTGGTGCTGGGAATCGAACCTGGGACCTCAGAGACTGAAGAACAGTACTCTACCAATTGAGCTAAATCACAGCCCCCTATGTTACATTAGTCAAACAATATCTCCCAAAATTATTGATCAAAACCAACAATAGGAATTCTTTCACTCTTGCACTGGCTAGACCTTGCACCCAGATCAAGCAATGGGGGGAAAGGCTCAACATGACACATGAAACATGAAAACTCAGGTTAAAGAGGAAGCCCCAATGGACCAAAACCCTTCAATAGATAATTTTAAAGTAATCCAAATTTTAGAGATGCCAGAAAAAGAATTTAGCAGTCTGATTACAAATATGTTGAAAGACCTCAAAGGTACCATAACCAAATAGATAGGAGCAATTGGGACACTGGACCAAAAAGTATCTAATGTAGAAGAAAAATTCAGCAAAGAAGTTGAGATCCTCATGAAGACTCAAACCCAAGTATTGGAATTACAAAACAAAGTAAATCAACTTAAAATTACAGTAGAATCTTTGGTATCCAGTGTAGATGAAGCTGAAAACAGGATTTCTGATCCTGAAGAAAAACTTGAAGATCTCATCTATTCATATGTGAAGAAAGATATAAAGAGTCATTATGATCAATACTTTCAAGAGGTCACTGATAAATGAAGAGATGCAACCTACAAATTCAGCAGGTTCACGAAGGAGCTGAAAATGACAACAGAGGGAAAGGAAATCTTTGCAATGATATCATACCTGAAAAATACTCAAACCTAAGGGAAGAAATAGATACTTTTATCACAGAAGCATCTAGAACCCCAAATACAGTACACCAGAACAGGTCCTCTCCATGATACATTATAATTAGAATGCTAAATCTAGACAGCAAAGAATTTAAAAGCTGCAAGAAAGAAAAGCAAATACACATTGACAAACCAATTAGAGTAACAGCTGACTTCTCAAAAAGAAGTTTAACAGCAAGGAAAGCATGGTCACATATCATTAAAGTCCTGTAAAAGAATAACTGCCAACCAGGATTACTCTACCCAGCAAAGATATCTTTTAAAATAGATGGAGAGTTCAAGACATTGCATGATATTGACAAGTTTAAGTAATTTGTGACCACCAAGCCAGCAATGGAAAGGATCCTTAACAAAATACTGCATATAAGAGAAGACAAACCCAAATGCAAGAATTAAAGGAATGAATAACAGACATGAGGGGAATACAATAGGTAAAATATGAATGAAAATAGAAACAAACACCAGAATGATGCAGTGTAAGCTCCTCTCAATAAATACCCTAAATGTAAATGGTCTTAACTCTTTATTCAAGGGGCACTGACTGGGCCAATTGGATTAAAAAACAGAAACCCTCAATTTTGGGGTTTCAAGATACACATCTCATCCACAAGGACCATAAAAGTGTGAAAATTAAAGGCTAGAAAACAATTTGCCAAGCATGTGGGAATCAAAAAGAGCAGGACTAGTGATATTAATTTAGATAACTTTTATTTCAATCCCAAACTACTCAGAAGAGACAAAGATTGTCACTACATATTAGTAAAAGAAACAGTAAACTAGGAATTCATAATGATATATAATTTTTATTCACCAAATATAGGAGCACCTAGCTTCACAAAACAAACTTTATTGGTGGTAAAGGAACACGTAAGTCCAGACACAATAATTATGGGAGACTTCAGTACTTCAAGTTCTCTGGGAGACAGGTCATCAAAGCAAAAAATCAACATAGAAATGATGAAATTAAATAGCACCAGAGACCAACTTGACCTAACAGATGTCTACAAAATGTTTCATCCATCAGATGCAGAATACATATTCTCCTCAACACCACATAAAATTTTGTCTAAAATAGACCACATTTTATTTCACAAAAATTGAATCAACTAATCCAAGAAAAATTGAAACCATTCCCTGTACCTTATCAGATACCAATGGAATAAAATTAGACCTTATAAGCAAGAAAAATTGCAGAAATGTTACAAAAACTTGTAGACTATATAATACGCTTCTGAATGATCAATGGGTCATCAAAGAAATCATAGAGGAAAATTAAAAGATCCTGTAATCAAATGAGGATGAAAATGAAAATACATCCTACCAACTGCCAGGTGTGGTGGCTCATGCCTGTAATCCCAGCGTCTTGGGAGGCAGAGGCAGGAGGATCACAAGTTCGAGACTAGAGGCAGTCTGCATAACTTAGCAAGACCCTGTCTCAAAAAAAAAAAAG